>JAQZBX010076595.1:0-14405 GCA_029593785.1 Cabassous unicinctus | reverse complement strand
CACAGATAGGGAAGAGGTGGTGGAGAGAGTTAATGCCAGAGACAGAGACAAGGACTCTATTCATGAATATCTTGCCATGCTAAGGAGTTTTCATTTTATCTAATAGAGTTAAAGGAAAGCCATAGAATGAAGGACTTCTGGAATCTGATTTGAACAAGGATGGACCAAAATCATGGAGGTAGGTTAAAAGGATTATCTAGTATTCCAAGTGGGAGATGATGATGTGATGATGCCTGAACTAAGGGTGGGGGGGCGGGGTGACAGTGAAAAAGCAAATAACATATTTGAAAAAGAAACAAGTTTCTTGTATATTTTTATGTGACCACATCCTTATTCACCCAGTAAAACTCTAACTGCCCCCTTTTCATCTCTTTCATTTTCTTCTTTCTTCTACCTTCTGGTTCATGTCAAGACAAGTTAGTTACAGACAGAAACTCAGATTTTTGTCTTCTCTTTTTCTTTTTTCATGCTCCTCTTAAAAATACATCAAGTTCCTATGGCATCAACTTATACCTTACTGCTGATGATTCCCTTCTAAACTATTGGGAGTCTAAAGTCAACATGAACCCATCAGAATTTATTGTCTTATTTCTTCCATCTCTTTACTAGCCAGTTTTCTAAATATTCTTCTTTCCCTCAAGGATACTACCATTCTCTCTGCTGCTCAATTTTACAACTTTAAGTTAATTGAAACTTTTCCCTCTTCTAAATCTCCCTTTATCTAAAACTAAAACAGCAAGTTGCTTCAACTTTTTCCCTTCAAATTACCTCTTAAATCCATCTTTTCTCCTCCTTTACCATTTCAGCACCCACCATAGTGCTGGGTATACCAAAGGTACTCAGTATTAACTGACCAACTGACCCATTGTCAGTTCTACCCAAGTCTAGTACCTTATAACTTCATACATAGACCATTGCTACAGCCTCCTAAGATTACCATTCATTGGCTTGTTCCCCCTGTTGGAAAGCCTTCTAACACTTTCTCATTATCAATTGTATAAAGCTGAAAACACATAATGTGGTGTTACCTTTCTGTTTGAATTTGTTAGAGCCTAAAGGGGTACAAGAGAGTGGAGGGAACTTCAGGCAGCCTGGGGAGAATTACTTCATTCAATTCACTCATATTGGAAGTTAGCCGCCACACTGATTGTTTTCAAACATTGCATAGATGACCATTTAATGTGGACTATTTTACCTAAATGCCAATCCTAGTGCTTGGATTCTATGATTCTCTTCTCCTTTTCCTTAAAATTTTGTGATTCTACTGGCAACTCTTATGCAAGACACCATCATATTTCACTTGCCATCTAACCTGGTTTTGTTTATTCCAGACTTACCTTTTTTGCTAACCCATTATCCATTGATAGCAGGAGTCCACAGAATATAACCTGAGAGCCAAATTCTGCCTACTGTTTTTTTTGTAAATAAAACTTTATTGGAACACAGTCATGCTCATTTGTTTGCATATTGTCCATGACAGTTTTTGTGCCACAACAGCAGCATTGAGTAGTTGTCACAATGACAGTATAGTCCACAAAGCCTAAAATATTTATCTGGTTCTTTACCAAAGGAGTTTGCTGACCCCAATGACATTACTATTTTGTTTAAAATCTTTTTTTACTGATTTCTCATTGCTCTTAAAATCCCCAAATTTTACTATGATTAAGCTTAAATAGTGGATTAATACTTATGCTACCTTATCCCCCTTATTGTACTCCAGCTGCACTAAAGTTCCTTGTGTTTCTCACAGCCTGCCAATCTCTTTCTTGCCCCTGAAGTCTTTGTACATGTGATTTCTTCTGGTTGAAACACTATTCATGCTCTCCTTTGCTTTCTTCCTCCCTTCAGCCATTGTGTCACATTACACAGCAAAACCTAAGTTTTCGTTCAGATCTAAAATCAAATATCCCTTCCTTTAAAAGGCTTTTCTTGACCTTCTCAATCTAATTTGGTTGCTCTGTTACACTCTCTCATAACATCCTTTTTATTTATGTAAACAGTTTTGTTGAGTGAAATATAATTTGCATACCATAAAATTTACTCATTATATGTACACAATTCAGTGTTTCAGTAAATTTGTAGTTGTGCAACCATCACTACATTCCCATTTAAAAGTGTTTCCATCTTCTCAAAAAGATCCTCATGCCCATTTGCAGTAAGTCCCTGCTCCTACCTTCAGCTTTAGGCAACCACTGATCATTCTGTATCTATATATTAGCCTTTTCTGGACATTTAATGTAAATGGAACCATAACACATAGTCTTTTACATTTGGCTTCATTTCCTTAACATAATGTTTTTGATGTTCATCCATGTTCTAGCATATCAGAACTTCATTCCTTCATTTCTTTTTATGGCTAAAATAATATTCCACTGTGTTTATCCCTTTATCTGTTGATGGGCATTTGAGTTGCTTCCACCTTTTGCCTATTTTAAATGATGCTGCTATGTCCATTGTTGTACAAATATCTGTTCAAGTCCCTGCTTTCAATTTTTTTGGTTGCCTATTCTGGACATTTCATATAATTGGAATCAAACAATATTTGTTTTTTTGTGTCTTACATTAGCATTATGTTTTCAAGGTTTATCCATGTTGTAACATGTATCAGTACTTCATTCCTTTTTGTGGCTGAATAATATTCCATTGTATGTCTATCATACTTTTTGCTAGTGCATTCATTATTGATATACACTTTGGTTGCTTCCACTTTTTGGTTATTGTGAATAATGCTGCTATGAATATTCATGTACAAGTATCTGCTTGAGTCCCTGTTTTTCAGTTCTTTTGGGTATCTATGTAGGAATGGAATTGCTGGGTCATATGGTAATTCCATTTTTAACCTTTTGAGGAGGAACCAAACAGTTTTCCAAAGTGGTTTCAACATTTTACATTCCCACCAGTGCACAAGTGTTCTAATTTCTCTACATCCTTGTCAACACTGTTATTTTCCAAATTTTTAAATAGTAGCCATCCTAGTTGGTGTGAAGTTGTGTCTCATTGTGGTTTTGATTTGCATTTCCCTAGTGACTAAGGATGTTGAACATCACTTCACTGCTTTTTGTCTATTGGTAGACCTGCACTGGAGAAATGTCTGTTCAAGTTCTTTGCCAATTTTAAAAATGGGGTTGTTTGTCTTTTTGTTGTTGTGTTATAGGAGTTCTTTATATTTTTGGAATATTAAACCCTTATCAGATATAAGATTTGCAAATATTTTCTTCCATTCTGCAGGCTGTCTTTTCACTTTCTTGGTAATGTCCTTTGATGTACAAGTTTTACAAATTTTGATAACATCCAATTTATCTCTTTATTCTTTTGTTGCTCATGCTTTTGGTGTCATATCTAAGAATCCATTGCCAACTCCAAAAGCACATAACTTTGTTGAAGCCCAATTTATTAATTCTTTCTTTTGTGTATCATGTTCTGGTACCCTATCTAGGAACTCTTTGCCCATCCAGGGTCTTGAAGATTTTCATCTATGTATTCTATTAGAGGTTTTATAATTTTAGTTAAGATTTAGGTTTAAGATCCATTTTGAGTTAATTTTTGTATGTGGTGTGAGATAAAGTTCCAAGTTCATTATTCTATATTTGGATATCCAATTATTGCAGCAGCAGTTGTGGAAAAGACTACCCTTTTTCCTTTGAATTGTCTTGGCACCTTTGATGAGAACCAATTGACCATAAAATAAGGATTTATTTCTGGACTCTCAAATCTGTTCTATTGAATAGTATGCCTATCCTTGAGCCAATACCAACATAGTCTTGATTACCTTGGCTTTATAGTAAGTCTTGAAATTTGGTAGAATAAGGCCTCCAAGCATAGTCTTATATTTCAAAATTGTTTTGGCTTTTATAGGTCCTTTGGTTTTTATGTAAATTTTATAATCATCTTGTCAATTTCTACAAAAATGCCTGTGAGGATTTTGATAGAGATGGCTTTGAATTTATAGATCAATTTGGGGAGAACTGCCATCTTGATAATACTGAGTATTCTAGTCCATGAACTTAGAATGTTTCTGCACTTACTTAGAGCTTCTTTAATTTTTCTTATCAATGTTTTGCAGTTTTCAATGTACATATCTTCCATTTCCTTTGTTAAAAACATTCTTAAGTGTTTTATTATTTTTGATGCTATTGTGAATTGAACTCTCTTAATTTCATTTTTGAATTTTTTGATGCTGGTAAATGGAAATACAGTTGACTTTTATATATTGATATTATCTTCTAATCTGATTGGTACACAAATATTATGTTTGTTTTGTTTTTTTCCTTTGTTTAGAATGCAGCAGAACCAGCCTGAATCAGTTCATAGTTTACTCTTTTAACTATACTATATCTCTGGGCTGGGCTGTGCAGGAGATCTCTGCCATCTTAGTCATCTGTTAATATTACAGCTTCTTCAAGCAGTTGGATTATCCTCAACTTGTTCATCATCTTGTTCCAAGGTTAGCTAAAAGAACTCTTTTGTTGTCTTTAGCATATTCTCAGATTTTCAACTCATTCTGGGCTTGTACTATTGAGACATTAGTCTTATAAATAAATATCACTATTTTTGTGTCTGTGGAGTAAAATAAAGAAGTCAATTCATGGGCCTTTCTGTCTCACTCTATCATTTAAAAAATATTTACTAATCATCCAAGGGAGTATTTTCCTCCATAAATAAATGGTAGCACTATCTTTAGGGTTTATAAATATAACTTTGTGTTTTTAAGTGGTATTGTATAGAGAAGTTGTGAAGAATGTACTAATCTTGGTTAAGACTCCAGCTTAAACCTCTGATTCCTAATCTGTAAAACAAAGATGGTAATAACTGTAAGTTATTCTTGGGTTGCTGTTAAGATTAAATTATATAACATATGTAAAGCACTAGCTCAGTGCCTGACACATAGTAAGCTCACACTATATTGTTGTTGTTAATATTATTATTATTACTCAGCACAGTATAAGTATTCTGTCTGAATTTGTAAGGATTTCCAAAGGATAGAAACTATTTTTGGCTCCCCATGCAAATGATAAAGGATTGAGATGACATTTTTGAGAAACGTAGATGACTTTCTCTTTTTCTCCAATCAGGCATTTCTGAAAATTAGCATTGCTACTCAAAGGAAAGCATGGACATATATGGTGCCTTCCTACTAGCTTTTGATTCAAAATAGCTTGGATCCAACTAAAAAGAATTAAATTTCTGTTAAATCATCAGCAGATCCCAATATTTTGCTCATCATTTTGTTCCCGTTTACAGGCCAAGCAACTTGGTATGTGGTATCTACGGTAATGGATCGGTTATTGCAGCTTGTCAGGATTATGGTTTGACTCTGTGTGTATACAGAACTACCTGCAAACTTATGATGAGAAAATGCTGACCCAGAATGCCTTTAGCCTCTAAGGAAAAATATTTATGAGTAGGCACTTGGATAGGAGAAAAAATTCGAAGAATTCAATTCTATAGTAAATTATACAGGCTACATAATATTAGGAGAATATGGTGATTTCTACATTGTGATAAAACAACATTTAGAATGAACTTCTATGACTTTTAAAATTTTTCTTCAAATAACCACCCTATCAGAATCAAATTTTATTTCTGTAAATGTTCCCATGACTGTTGGAATGCCCATGGCTTACATATTGTACTTTATTTAAACAAAAGTAATGTATGAAACCATTTATTATTTTACTCATTCAACTGTCAAAAAGTATTGAATAGCCTTATCCATGATATGGATCAAGAGAATAGTATTTTAAAGAGTATGTGTGCATGGTATGTGTGTGTATAAGTATACACATATGTTGAAATAGTACAAGTTAGGAAGAATATATATCAAATATATATCAAATAATTTTCTCTGATTGCCAGAGTTTAGATGAGCAAGGTGGAGAGAATGTTCACTTTTTAAAAAATGTAATTTTAAAAAATCATCTGACAGGTCTGCTTTACATTTTTAAAAGATGGCTTTAACTACAGTGTAGAAAATGGGCCAAGGGACAAGAGTGAAAGAGGCGGTTTCTTAATGAAAGATGATGTTGGCTTGCACCAGAGTAAAATGGAAATGAAAGAAGCGATTTGGAACATATTTTGCAGGTAGAGACATGGGGACTTCCTGATAGAGAGGACAAAAGCTGAGAGGCAAAGGGTGAAATAAATGATGACTTTATGAGAAACTGATTAGCCAATTGTGCTATTTACTGTATACAGCATCTGGTACATTCATGCAACTACAAGAAGTGGTGCACAACTAAAGCACGCTCTCCAACCACCCATTCTCAACCATTTACTGAGTGCTGATTGTGTTTTAGCATTCTAGGCACTGGAGACTTAAAAGTTACAACACTCTAGACAGAGTCTCCATCTCAGGAAACTTAGTGGGAGGAGTTAGACCAGAAATAAACTAGTAAATATTGAATAAACCATCCTATGTATTTTATATAATTTTATTGGCTATTACTATTCAGCAAGCCATTGACTAGAGAAATGGGGCAGTGCCAGGACTTATGTGTCCTGATAAGATGTTTGTACTGTGTGTTTTAGATGAGGAACCAGGAAAGGAATTTTTGACAGGGGATATTTGAAGATAGATATTTGAGTGAATTGGAAACTGAGCTGTATTCTGGGTTGATCTTGGCATCTTAAGATGTAGTCTTTGTTTTCCAACTAGTCATTGAATGGTTTATAGAATTTCTGGGTCAGAATCTCTCAGTGATTTTGAGTGTTTAAGAGTTACTTTATGGGGAGCAGATGTAGGTCAGTGGTTGAGCCTCTGCTGCCCAGGTTTGAGGTCCTTGGTTCAATCCCTGGTACCTACTAAAAAGAAAGGGTTACTTTATAGCATTGCCTAGCAATAAGGACAATGTATCATTTTTATTAACTAAACAAACTTACGATGGAGAGTTGGCTCTATTTATCAACCCAAATACCTTTTTTTGTTTTACCAGTTCCCTAAGAACTTTGAAGAATCATTCTCAATGCAAATTTTAAGTTATTCACTCTATGTATTCCATATTTCATTTATTTTTATATTTTGGAGGGATTCTATTTTCTCTGCATTTCCTATAGAAAGTAAAGGAACCATAGTTGTGCATTAATCACTTCAATCATTTTTAGAGCATTCTCATTAGTCCAATAATAATAATAATCATAAAAAAAACCAAAAATAACTCATCACCTCTCAATCTCTCTATGCTTCCCCTGCCATACATAGCTGCTCTTCTGTTTACATCTCTCTAGCTTATGTGTATTTAAATTTTGTAAAAAATGTCTTATATACATCATCAATTTTAATCATGCTAGTGGAAACTGGATAATTAATATTTATGGAGTCCTGCTCTATGCTTGGCACTGTACTGGGTGCTTTATGTCCTTATTTAATTTAATGTGAAAGCTCATGAATCATTTTTAGATCATACTGTGTCCATATTACATATTTTATATTTTATCATGGAAAAACAGGATTTGCCTAGATATGAAAATATGTAGATACCAACAAACTGGACAAGACCAAATAACAAAGGAGAAAATGCCAGAAAAATCTTTCTATGGTACTGCTTTAGAAGTTCCTTCAAGATTTGCCTTGTAGCACTAGCATTGCTGTTAGTTATAAATATTTTATATTTGTGATTTCTTGTTAAATTCACGGACTATTTAAAAATACTTTGTTGTTTCCAAAATATTTTTTCCTCTTTTAATTGTTGAGATCTAATTTAATTGCCTTTTTGGAAAATAAAATCATCCACATGAATATATGGATTCCTTAGTATTCATGAGATGTCCTTTGTGGCTTAATAATTGGTGAGTTTTGGGGCATGTTACATGTGTTCCCAAAAGAAATGAATGTTCTCTTTCCAAACTAATTATAATTTTACTAATTTTTGTCTTCTTGATTTAGCACCCTCTGAAAGTGATAGCTTAAATTCTTCCACTATTACTGCAGATTTATTAACCTTCTTTGTAATTCTTCATATACTTCAAGACTGTTTTAGATGCATTCAGGTTTATGATTATTAAGTCTTCTTAGAGAATTTTTATCATTTTGTAGTATATCTCTTTACCTTAGAGTTTCTCATCTTAATTTTCTTTGTCCAGGCCCGCATAATTTTTTTTCACTAGTCTTCTTTTGATAACTATTTTCCAGGTATATGTATTTTTTACCATGTTACTATATTTTGTTCATTTGGTTTTAGTGTCATGTAAGTCACATAGAAATATGTCTCTGGATTTTTGTTGTTGTTGTTGTGTTTGTTTTTCTGATCCAGCTGAATAGTGTGTCCTGATGAATGAGTTTAATTCATTTATATTCATTATGATTAATAATATATTAATAAGATTTCTTCATTCCAAATACGAACCCTGTACATTTTAAGCCTTAACTTGCTATTTCCTATCCTCACCCAGGTAATATATATGCTAGATTCTGACTGTGTGAGTCTGTGTATTCTAATTATTTCATATCAGTGTGATCATACAATATTTGTCCTTTTGTGACTGGCTTATTTCACTCAACATGATGTCTTCACAGTTCATCTATGTTGTTGCATGTAACAGAATGTCATTTCTTTTTATGGTTGAATAATATTCCATTGTGTGTATATACCACATTTGTTTATCCATTCATTGGTTGAAGGACATTTGGGTTCCTTTTGCAATAATTGTTGCTGTTAAGAGGTTTGATATCCCCATGGGTGCCATTTTTTTATGGGTAATCTGTCTCTTCTCTTTCTTAGCTTTTAACATATTTTTTTAAATCTTTGAAGTTCTGCTGTTTCACCAAGATAAGTTTAATTGTAGAAACTTTCTAGACATGGAGGACTCATTTATTTCTTTAATTCCAGTAAATTCTAAGCTATCCATCCTCCCCATGAAATCCTGCCTCACTGTCATTTCCCTTATTGTATACTTCTCAGGGCAGTGTTGGAGGCTTTCAAGGTCATACTTCAGCTGCACTCCCATCTTTGCCCACATCTTCTTGTAACCTATTCTAGAACAACCCCAGCTATAAATCACTTGCACCAGAATCAGCTCAAATTTGCACACCAGGGGAGTGGTGGAGCCAGGATCTGAACCCAGGGAATCAGGTCCAGAGGCTACTCTCTTACCCACTACACTGAAATACCTACTGAAAAAAGGACCTTAAAATGGGACAGGTAGAATGGTGTTCCATAATGACAGCCATGGGTGCTCAACTTCCACCAGACCATGCCAACACTAAGAGCTGGCCACTCTTGGTGGAAGGCTCTCAGCTGCCTTCATGCTCACTCTGCTGCTGAATCACAATGGCCTGCAAACCTTGGCTCAGCCTCCAGGCCTGGTCCCCTTACCAGGCCCCATTCAATGCCTCCACTTGAATGTCTCGACCTTGCAGTTTCATTGCACTTCATCTACTCTGCCTGCCCTAGATGTGGGGGTGAAGCATGGGAGTCTGGTCTTTCTCCATCTCCTTTTCAATCTCTTGTTCTGGAACCAAGGCTCTTCCTTCCTGTCTTCAAGGCCGTCTTTTCTGGTTCTTAATAGCCTTTTCTGGTCTTAAAAATCCTTGCTCTTGCATAGCAACAACTTGGGCTTTTAAAAGTATTGTTTCTGATCTGGGATCAAGGCCTTATTTGGGAAGTTGTAAAACTGAACACTGACTCTTTTCTTTCTCTCTGTATTTTGTCTGTTCACCATCCTCATTCCCCTTCAGGATCTTTGGGTGCCAAACAAGGAAGAGATGAAAAGCAAAGCACAGACATTTGTAATTTGAGATGCTTTCCTGCCATCACATTTAAAATATACTGCCACAGAGCCTGGCATAAAGCCACACACAGTAAATGTTATCAGGGTACCTTTGATAATTATTGAGTCATTTTTTACCAGCAGGGTGGGCTGGTCCCCCTCTCCTTACCACAGATAGCTACTTTGATTCTGTGAGCTTCAAGTCTTCTCAAAGCTAACTGGTTGACAGCCAAGCTCTCTCCTGTGTACATATCCAGTGACCTGGAGTTTTCATTCTTTTTAAAAGTTTCTCCCAAAGACCCTCATGGAATCTGTACTTACCTAACTCCTAGGATCCACTATTTCTGGACTGAATCCACCACTCCACTGCAGACTAATCCTAGACATTATTTTGAATCACATTTGAATAAGCACAAATTTTTCTCCCTTTTGCTTGTCTGTTATCCTTTATATTGCAGATTTTCCTTTCTTGTGCTAAGACCTATAGGTATAATATTGGAATTTCTGTTTTCAAAACCAAAAACAATGAAAAGATATTCATCCAAATCCCAAATCACTCAACCACACCAGTCTGAAGACTTGTACCCTAGCCCTACCCTGAGAAGAATTGCAGAACAAAAAGAAAAGACTATGCAAAGCAAAAGGTACATAATTAAGTTGCTGCAAGTATCGTTGGCTTGAGTGTTGATTTTATGGGTACTAGATTACGTACTGGAGTGTACAAAGGGCATATAAATGACTTGGCTCATTTCCTATAGGAACGCTTAATCTCCAAGAGAAAAAGCCACATAAAGTAATCAATGAACAATATTTAATTGACAATCCATGGCCATGCCCGGACAACAACCAGCCTCTGTCTCCACTTCCCCAAACACCAACAACATAGTTAACATTAAGTGAACATTTACTATGTACCAGGCACTATTCTAAGCCCTTTGCACATGTTAACCTATTTAATTACATAAGAGCGCCTTCTTTTAGGGAGATGTTGTTATTAACTTGACAAGACCACTGTGCAGATGAGAAAACTGAAGCTCAGCATGTGATAATAGGACTTTTATCTCTAATACAGAAATTTTCTATTTTCCTACACATTTACTAAAACCATCATGCCCTACAAATTGTTACTGTGATCTGGTGCCTTTCCCAATTTTGCAATGCCTTCTGAGTTCATTTCAAAATCAGTGCTCAAAAATACAGTGTTCAGTAAATGTTGGAAAAAAGTTCTCAAATTCCTTTGGGTTCACCATTGGCCTCTAGAATTCTGACCTCTTCTAACCTCTAGATTAATTATTCAACCCAAGACTTACCATCCATATGATATGATGCAAGTTTCACGTCTATCCTAAGAAAGTCAAAGATCAAGGGCTTTGAAAAGGTTTGGTAAGGGATGACAGTGATGGTAGCACAGCATTGTGAACATAAATAACACTACTGAATTATATATTTGAATGTGGCTAAAATGGGAAATTTCAGGTTGTATGCATGTGACTAGAATAAAAATTAAAAAACAGAAAACATGGGACTGCACAGCACAAACACTGAACCCTAAGTAAGCCATGGACTATGGTTAATAGTTCAATTTATAATAATATTCTTTCATCATTATAAAAGATGTGTCACACTAATGCAAGGTGCTTATAATAGAGATATTTCGTATATGATATTTCTGTAAAACTACAACTTCCTTAATTAAAAAAAAGGGGGGAGAGGGGAGCAGATGTGGCTCAAGCAGTTGGGTTTGATTCCCTGTGCCTCCTAAAGAAAAAACAGACAACAAGTAGAAAAGGAGTGCAAACAATGAGCAAAAACAATGAGCAAACACATGAGGGAGCCATGGGGTGGGGGGTGGGGGAAAGACACTAAAATTAAAAAAGAATACCAAGGGATTGTTTTTAGTGGAGCAGGTGGTTCTCCATGAGGTTATATGGTAAGAAAGAGCAGGTATAGTTGCTGTGTGAAGGGAAAGGGGTAGGTTTAGGCTTGGGAACCTGGGAAGACCTGAAGTAGCAAGATGTACCTGGAATGCAAAAATTGATAGACAGTCAGAATGCTTTGGAGGCAGAATCCAGCAGCAGTGCTGTTCGTGGGAATGTAGATGGGAAAGTTGCTGATCTGTGTTGCCCTGCTTGGTCTTTGTTCAGATCTGAGGCCCAGTGCCCTGGAAGGGGTTGGGGTCTGCTGGTTCTCAGCCTACACCTCCCCCAACCCATCCAGGCCTCCTGGGCATTCACTCTGGCCATACTTTCAAGCCTAGTTCCATGGGAAGATTTTGAAGGCCAAGAGTGATGGCAAGTGTAGAATGAATGAGGTCTATTTTGAGACAGGTCTCCAAAGCAAAATGTAAAATTTCTCATTCTTCTGGGAAATACCAAGGACTCTTCCAATGTTTTACAATAAGGAGCACTTTGAGGTGAAATAAGTATTTTGCAATCCGGATGTTATATAGATATAGGAGGTTACTTTATTCCTTATTCCTTTAGAATTCATTTTGTTAATTGCTTTCATATTGTCTTTCCTTTCCCCCTAGGAACATGGACAGCTTTTATACAAGGCAATCTGAGAGGCTTTGCAGGACTCTTATGATTATTGGGATGTGGGAAGCTGCAGTTTTAAGTCATGGCTTTTGTGCCAAAATGCTTATTCATTTAAACCATTGGATTTCTTTTCTGAAACCTTTTGAATAGGCCTTTTAGTCTAGTACATTATATCTAGAATAATGCATCCACATGGCATATAGAATACTTTTATTGCATTAATTTTATTCTTGCAAGAATTTTTGTGTAACCTATTTAGGACTTTGTGAGTTTTTTGTTGACTGTGCTTTGACTTTTGTTTTTACTGTATCCTGCTTACATAAGCCTGCAATATAAGGAGAAGCTATGAGTCTAATTACATTTATAAGGCCTTGCCTTGTTTTTAAACACAATGTTGTGATCTTAATGATCAGGAAAGAAAAAAAATGCCATTATGTAGCCTGCTGAGCTCAGTATAAAAATTTGGTAATCTTTTTTTTTTCCATTGTTAAATCAGCAAAAATGTAGCATCAATACCCAATTGCTGGTAAGAATGCCATGTAACAGGCACTCTTAGGCATGGCTATTGATGTGTTCATCTGTCAAGAACCATTTTTGGAAAGTAAATGGATGGCAACATGAACTGTCCCTGCGGAGTGCCTGGCTTGCAATGGCTCTACCCCACATTTACTGTGAGACTTTGGGTAAGTTGCTCAACTTCTCGAAGGCTGAAATTCTCCTTCTGTAAAATGGAGTTGCTAATACCTAGATTAGAAGAGTTCTTGTTAGGATGAAATAAGGATGATTACTATCATGGGGAATCTAAATTAAGTAACATCTGAAAGAGTTAAAAGAATGCATCTATACAGAAACTTATCTCACAATTATTCATAATTTAAAAATTTGAAAATCGGTTGTGTCCAACAGTCGTCAAGTACATTATTGACTAACTTTTTGGTGGAATGTTTTTGTAGCTATTAATTGAACACTTATGAAGATTAGCAAAAGAAAATCAACAAAAATCTTTAAGTAACATTGAGTGAAAACAAAGAACCAAAATTGTAGAATTTGATCAAAATATCTAAACTATAAACATGAAAATAGTGGGGAAGAGACTTCACAAAATGATAATAGGGTAGTTGAGTTATACATTTTTCTTATTGTTAAGTTTTTCTATTACATTATTATATAACTTTTGTAATTAAAACACTGTAGCACTATTAATTACTTTTATTTTTTATGAATAAATGCTTACTTTAGAAAATACAGATAATACAGAAAATCATGAAAAATACTATCAAAATACCCTAATTTCACCACTGTTATTATTTTAACTTCTATTGTTCAAGTCTTTTTTATGCATGATATGCATATATCATTTATATATGTGTGATATAGATATGTTCGTATATGCATCTATACTTTTTCAAAATTAACTTTGCTTTACTTTCAAATTAATTGTTAGTTTGTATCTCAGGTTGTTGCTTTTGTATCTCTTCTTTAGCTTGATCTTTCCATACCAGCCTATTCTCCCTTTACTTGCCACTATAAATTCTTGTTTTATGGATAACACCAAGCACCTATTTTGAAATGGTTTTTTGTTTCTTGTCAACAATAATTTTTTGAGGTGAACTGAGCCTTCAAAATTCCAAATAATACTCTTTTCCTTGTAGCGCATTATATAATTTACTCATAGACACTGTGCCATTACTGTTGTTTTCTCTTTAATTATCCTTTAACAGAGTGAGAGTCACCCCAGCACTCAGTCCCATTCACTTGGGTCCATGTAAACTTCTTCAGATAGAAAGCAGTAGGGCAGATCAGTGTACTCAGTTCTCATTTCTAACAGACCTTGATCTTGTACCATTCTTCTGGATTCAAGGGAAATAATCACCTGTTCTCTGCCTAGTTCTTTCAGAATTAAAGAAACATTTGTATTTCATATAAATAGAGGCTGTCTTCAACTGATACAACACACGTAAAATGCTCAGCCCGGGGAACATACTCCAAGGTCTCTTCCTATCTTAGCTCCACTTATAGAGTCTTACATGAAAGGATCTCTTGACTTGTCGATAGAATTCATTGTCTTTTGCTTCCTGCTGGGCATAAGACAGAGGCAAGAAGAGTTTCACTTTAACTAACAGGTTTTTTTTTTTATATATATATATGCCTATGATTCATATT
>JAQZBX010076594.1:0-14404 GCA_029593785.1 Cabassous unicinctus | reverse complement strand
TATTGGTCAGCCAAAAGGATGACTGATGCAAAGAATCAGAAATCTGTTGGCTTTTATAAAGGGCATTTATTTGGGGTAAAAGCTTACAATTACAAAGCCCTAAAGAGAACAACTCATGGTTACTTCCTAAACCAAAGTTAGTTGCCACGTTTGAAGCAAGTTGGCGGGTGATGTCTGAAAGGGTTCAGTCTTCTTCTTTCCTCATAAAGCTCCAAGGTCCCAGCTCCATCCTATCTCAGCTGTAGGCGGGAGGGCTCATTTCTTTCCTGGCTCAGCTGTTGTGTTCTCTTTACAAGATAAGCTATAAACTATCAGGTAAAGGGCTCATCTTTCTTTCTGGGGCCGCAGGATCTAAGCTGAGAATTTCTTTCTTCTTCCATGTCTATGGAGCTTTCTCTATTCCTCTGTGTATCTCTTTTCCTGTCTTCTTGATTTGAGTATCCATTTATACAGCCCAGAAAGGAGGCAGGCACTCAAACTGAGTTGCCCTAAATGATGTGGTGGAATTAAAGCCCTAATCTTAATTTAATTAAGTAAACGTAAAGACTTTGAATTTAAATTAATCAAAAGATACTGTGCCCAGAGGAACAGACCAGTTTACAAACATAATCAATATCTCTTTTTGAAATTCATAAATAATATCAAACTGTCACACACCAGTACTGAGGTGATATGATAACCTTATAAATATTACGAGGTGTTTCATTCTAACCTGTTGGAACTCAAATCTATTCCAATTCTTTTCAAGACCTTTGGAATTCTTCTGCCTGCCCACTTTTGGTAGTTCTCTCTCCAACCTAGGTATTTTCCTATAATGAGTACACAGGTCACTATTCAGCCAGTCTCAAGTGGATCCATGTGCAAAGTTTTCTCTTTGTGAAACAGCTTACTTTTCTGATAATATGTTCAGAAGATTTTATCTGCCTTTGCCTGACTGAACCATACTCCATATCTACTAAACTCAATGAGACTACCAGGTTTTCTTTCTCAGCACTTGAAGCTTAGAAACAGTTTCAAGTGTTAGTGTAAATGAAGGATCATCTTGTTTTGTGTACTTTTACAATGATCAGAGTTCTTTATAGCTTGTTTTCTAATAAATGAAAACAGTTGTTTTAATGTATTATGTGAGGTTTTTTTTATTGGTTTATGGTGCATAGAAGGGTGCAGGATTCAGGCCTTTGGGTGGAAGGTTAAGTTACTCTAATCTGTTTTATAGATTTGTTCCATTAATGTAGTCAATATCTTAATTGTTACACATCGTTTTTCAAATTTTTACATTAATAATAGTCAGTAAAACACAAAGTCTTTCAATGTGCACATAATTTTTAAATTATGTTGTTAGGGTACATTTCTAAATGTGTTACAAGAATATGAAAAAGGCATGGATAGTATCAAATTTCTTAGGATATCTTACTTATATAGTCCTGATACTCATGGACTGTGTGCTTCTCTCTTTCATTAATGTTCAGTTTATTAAGGGAGTTATAAAACATAGGAAATGTTTAAAATCCAATTTCTTCAATAAATTACATTTTAGTCATATTTTGATTCATCTTTTATTTTATATTTTGTTATTTCTTTGCATTAGTTTCCTCAACAATTTTTTGATGCAAAAATGATTTCATTGTTGAGAAACAGGAACACTCCTTCACCGCTGGGATGCTTAATGTATGTAGAAGTTTTAATTAACTTGACCGCAAAAGTGGAAATGGATAGAGTTGATGGTAACACATTAGAGTGAGTAGAATGAATGCAGCTGGCTTATAAATGCAATTTAGGCTGAAAAGGGTAGTCTAGGGATGTGAATGTCAATTAAAAGAAAGCTAGAGAATAATCTAGAGACTGAATAACACAGTGAACCCAGAGGTGAATGAGAATAGCACTTAATAGTACAAATACAAGAGTGTCCTTTTTGAACTATTAATAAAACAAATATACATCACTACTGCAAAGTCATGAGAATGTGCAGAAGCATGGGAAAAATACAATTAATATAAACTATGGATTATAGTTAAAAGCAATATTGTAATATTCTTGCATCAATGCCAAAGATGTACTGTGTTAATAATAGTGGGTTTGGAAAAAATGTATCAAACGTATGCTATAGACACATAGTTAGTGGTAATAGTCTGGTGATATTATCTCATATCTGTCACAAATGTTCCGCAACCATGTAGTGTGTGGTAGAGGGTTATTGTATGGGAATTCCACACATGTACATGATTGCTTTATAAGTCCACAATTCTCTAATAAAAATAAATTTTAAAAATGATCTCATTGGCCTTAAGTTATTTTTAAATTGATGCATAGTTTAGGAAATATACTATTTAAAGTTCTTTTAAAATATCATCAATTCAAGAATTATCCAATATCATTATTTAAAATAAATTGCCCAAATTTTTGTCTGTTTATTTTTTTGTTTAAGGACACCAGGTATTGGTTTAGTTTTACTTATATGAACATTTCCTACATATAAAACAAACTCAGATGACTTACTATCTCTACTTGTACCTTTCACTGTCCATTTTCTTATTTGACCTTCTAT
Source organism: Cabassous unicinctus (assembly GCA_029593785.1). Taxonomy (NCBI): domain Eukaryota; kingdom Metazoa; phylum Chordata; class Mammalia; order Cingulata; family Chlamyphoridae; genus Cabassous; species Cabassous unicinctus. The sequence goes on along the minus strand of JAQZBX010076594.1, from coordinate 11,859 downwards.
ATTTAAAGTCTCAGATTGATGTTCTGAGCATCCATGATGAAATAATAAAATTAAGGTATTGTTTACTTTCCTATAGCCAAAAATAGGTTAATCATGTTCACACGAATGTAACAGTAAACATAAATTTTAATTTAAGTGTTTTTAAATTTTCTTTTCATCTGTTATTCCATTCGGAAAATGTCAATAGCGCAAGTACTTAAGTTGATTCTAATTACAAATTTATCTTCCTTAGAGCAATCATACTACTCGTTAATAGTATGAAATCCTTGTTTGTTGTTGTTGTTTGATAAAATAATCTGAGAAAAGGATTTGGGTAAAGATATATTATTTTAAGAACTTTCCCAGAAGACTTATTGAGGGACCAGGAAGAATAAACCAAAAAGGAGAGTAACCATACATAAGAATGTATTTTCAAAGAGCCAAATTCATCTGGGACTTCTGAACAGAATACAGATAGCTTCCCACCATTGTCTCTCTGAAAGGTGGAAAGTCGGCATTTATCCATCACTGATTGAGGGTTTACCATGTGACTTACACACTGGCCAAGTAGAGTCCTGTGGCTTCAGAGAAGGGCCTAGGACAGAAGGTATAAAGAGTCCAGGTACTTAAGTGGAAGTTGTCCAGGACAGCTAATGCTCAAATTAATGGTAGAAAGTGATTGGACATAGGACACAAAAAGAACTTGTATATAAAACATCTAACTTTATGTCTTTATTCATGACTCAGATTTAAAAGGATAGGTATAATGGTTGAAACATTCCATAATCAAGAAGAATCTAATATTCTTCCAAGTGACTGAAAAGAAGAAAAATATATAAGCTCAGTCCTTTATGAACTTTGAAACTCAAATGACTTACTGACAAGTTTTTAAATAAATACCTAGAAAGGTAGAAATTTTCTAAATTTTTAAGTGGCCACAATGAAAGCATCCTACTATGGAAATGTGATGTTTTAAATGTTTTATTGGTATAGCTTTTCTCCAAACAATTTACTGTTTTTTTGTTAGCCATAGAACATTTAAACATATTTTTGAGTATGCTATATATTCTTTATAAACTTTTACAAGGATATGGAAGGTAGCATTTAAAATGCAATTACAAAATTGGCCCTCCATGTAAAACTTATGTTCAAAATTAGAAACAGTTTCCTACCTATCCTAATGATCTATATAGTTTAAGTATGTAACACTCTCTGCACATAAGAATAGGTATACATTTCACTCATTATTGCATCTTATAATAAGGCTTAGAGAAAGTGATGCAGTCTTTATTAAACAAAATATACTGCCCTGGTCTAGTTGTTAAAATTATACGTACAGATGAAAACTCAGAAGTATTCTATTGTTTTTTTTTAAATTACTATTCCAAGTGTAATCCATGATTACGTGTTTCTGGCACCACACCTGTCTGTATTCATTGTGGAGCTAATAAAACTGTCTCTGCTTACACTATTTTTGGTAGTCTTACCATGCCTGTTTATAAACATTAGAGATTTGCTATGTTTAAATATCACTGATAAGAATAAAAAGGCATTATAATGTTAATAAAATCAAGATAGCATCCACTTTTTTGCCTGTACTGCATATATTTCATTTATTCAATATCCAATAAATAAAAGCCTTCCTGCTTTATTTGTTTTAGGGACCTGTATTTGGAATTACCTATCAATTTTTTCCAAAAAAGCTATTTATTGTTTCTATTTCTTCTCTGAAATAATTTCTTCATTGTTGTAACTTAACCACATATGATAATGGAACACCTAAATAGTTTCCCTTATGGAATTTCTCTTTTAGTGTTTTTTAAATTGTAGTCTGCCAGCCATATTCATCAGTATCAAATAAGATGATTTTTTTTTACAAAAAGATGTTTTGAATTTGTTATGCTATATTTTTAATTTGAGTCTAGGTGGAGGTTAGTTGTGTCACAATGGAAAACCAGGGCCAGAAGGCATGAGAAAAGATAGTTTGTTGCACTCAGGTGTGGAAAGAGAGGTATGCCATGAGGGGTCTTCGGGTAGCATGATTGGCTCAGGTGGTTCAACAAGCAGATGGGAAGAAAGACCCACAGGCTTATGCTTTTATTGTCATCCTGTGTGGAAGTTAGTAGATTCCCTGTGGGAGTCAAGGATTGGTTAGTTTAAAAGCAGACACACACACAAATGTTGAAAGAACTGAGGACTGAAGGCAATGAGGATGATTAGCTTATCATTTGGGACCAGCTGTGGATTTTGGGTGAGATGTGTGGGTTGTGGCCAAATACGTAGGATTGGGCTCAGGGGAGTTTATGTCCCAAGGCTGGAAAGCTGCTTATTAACTCGGCTGATGTTCAGTATTAAGGCAAGTGGGTTAGCCAGAGTAGGATGGATGCTGAGGTAGTTAAAGTATAATGAAAAATGCAAATTAAAGCAAAACATGCACACAATAAAGTAAACAATTATAGTGGGAAAGGAAACCAACCACACTGAACATGTCAAAGGACCCAGTATGCCTGACAATAGCAGCCAATGAATAACAGCAGAGCATGTAACATAATATATTCAAAAGATATTCATGATTAATTTACATTATGATTATTTGCGGTACAAAGAGCATACTAGAAGTAATTTGTACACTTACTATGTATGTAAGCATACTAAGTATGGTGTACATTTTAATCAATACTTAATAATAATTCTAGCCTATTATTATTTCCAATTATATTTATGATAACAATGAAATTAAAAGAAATTTATTATTTGAAAAAGACTGTTACAAGAAATTTAATGTGAAGATAATATTCAAATTCAGGTTGGAACTCCTTACAAAATATTTTCCACTCTGTCTTGGTTCAAAATATTAAGATTAATTAAGTCTGATAGAATTGCTTTAGTGCTTAAATAACCAGCTTATCATTTTATTTAAATATGCTTAATCATGTAAACATGCATACATGTATATATGTATGTGTATATGTATATATATATTTGTGTGTATGGTTCCATATGAACTGAGTTAAATATATATGCACATCAAAAGTAAAGATGAATTTTTAAAGTGCATGATTGAGTAAAGGGTTTTTATTGTTGTTTTTTTCTAACATTGCCATGGGTGCTATGAAAGTAAGTGCAGACTCCATTTGTAGTTTGAAACAATGATCTTTAAAGTCTCATCCGTATCCATATTCTGGTCTTCTCTTGTGAATAATGACACATTGTAGAGGTAAGCATCTTCTTACTAGGAAATCTAATACCTTACTGAGTTTTGTTTTTCTTTTTTGTCCAAAATGATATGTACTGCAAAGTGCATCTAGTCAATGTTTAGAAATTAGGACATTAATTTTAGTTAAGGAAATTGCTTCTTCATACTATATATTGTAATAGAATTGTTTCAGTACAAAAGCAATTTAAGTCAGCTACGTATTGAACTGTAATTAAAGATTTATGATTCCATTAAAAGGTAATGTTGTAGTTAATCCTTAATAATAAAGCACTTCATAAAAGTTCACTGCTATACACAATGCAGAATACAAATGACAGGTTGTCCCAAATATTTACTGGGTTTGTGATCCAACAGCAAAGATAACACTTGAATTTTCAATAATGTATCAGTTTGATTTTAGTTTTGATTGAGAAGCTGTAAATATCTTTCTCTGCATGCTTACCTACAGAAATTAAATTAGGAAATATGATGATATATTTATATAGATAATACACTTTGAAAAATATTGTGATGCTTTACTTCTTTCCAATATGTTTATTTTACTTTTTAAAAGTAAACTTTATTTCAACTTCAAAAAAAAATAACAGATAGAAGGCAGCTTAGCAAATTATGGAAGCATTACTCTAAAAAATTCTTCCAAGCCCAATGTATTTTTTTTTGGAGGTACCAGAGATTGAATCTAGGAATTTGTACATGTGAAGAGCACTTGCTCAGCCACTTGAGCTACATCTGCTTCTCCTAATGCATTTTAATTCTTAAAAATATGGTGGATTTCTGGTCAAGATGGTACAGTAAATTCATATTGCAATGCCTTTTCTCAGCTTCAGATATAAAAAGAAGAGGAACATTAAATAGGTAGTTAATTGAAAAGGCATAACCAAGTTGAAAAAAATAGAATAGGATAATAGTGTTGAAACCCAGCAGTTCTGAACCCAGAGGAATACAATGATGTTAAAGAATTTGGCTCCCGCATTGTAAAAGGACAAGTACACCACGTGAGATGGGAATAATAGTCAACTTAAGCTCACTTTCCTGACAAAGGAAGCTAGAAAAATTACTGAAGAACTAAATCTTCACTAGGGTTGCCTGATTTAACAAGTAGAAATTCTAAACATAATGAGATATACTAAGAAATTATCTGTTGTTTATCCGAAAGTAAAATTTAATTGAACAATCTACATTTTATCCGGCAAGCTTTCTCCTAAAGCTAGAATTTGAAGAAACATATACAACTTCAACACAGATCTCTAAAACAAGATATATGTTAACTCCATGATTAGTTCAGAGCTTTCCCTAATATCATAGTGTTGGAAGTACAACATTTCATTAATTTTATAAAATTTCATCATGAACTTGGAGGACTGTTGGGCCAAGGAAGGAAACTACAGAAGAGTGGGTTAAGAGACAACAGAAGAAAATAAAAAAACAAAGAAGAAATTTTTTTTTTTTTAAGTATAGGAATATGTTAAAAAGTAAAAAAAAATCCTTTAACAATTGGCTCGACATACCGAAATCCAAAATAAAAGAGAAAAGTAATGCTAAGAAAGTAAAAATAAGTAACATAAAAATAAATAGTATGTAAATGAAACCTAGATGAAACTGATTAACATGGTATAATAAAGGCATTTAATTCAGCATCTTAATGATCCTCAAATATATAAATGCAAGAAAAACATTAAATAACAGCAGGGAATACTGAAATAAGAATTTTTAACTATGACACAAAGAGTTGAAAATTTTAGAAATAGTAATACAAACAATAGTCCTCATTAGATAACATGCAAGGGAGGAGAATCTTAGAAAATTGGGACACACTACTGAAGAAGTTGCCACCAATTCACAAGAGTATCTTAAGAAGATAAAAGTCATGAGCTATATGGGACAGACTGGGAAAACCAAACAGAAATTCAATAATTTTTTTAAGGAAAAGAATATGAAGGGAAATCCAGAGCAGCAATATTTGAAGATAGAATCAATGTGAAATTTTGATTATTGGAGGAAAAAATCAGTTCTGTCATTATATTTTACTTGAAGTGCTGTAAAAGGTAAATAAAATATATCTGTTCCAAGTTCTACCCTAGAGAAACTTCATAAAAACTGGTGTAAGGGATTTTTGTTTTTGTTACAAGCAGGAAAAGACAGACTATTTTAAAAATAAATTTAATTTTTATTAAATTGTGACAAGATATTTTTCTCACAGCTTCAAAATATTTCTGAAGAAATGCTGGGGGAAAATAACTAGCAGCATAGAATATTAGCTAAATTCCTTCAAATTTGTAGGTAAAATTAAGATTTATTTTTGAACTATTCAGTGGCCAAGATATTTATCCAACACCATCACTAAAAAAAAACAAAGTAAAAACGAATATATAGAATCCTGTTCAACAAGAATAAAGGACAGAAATACTGATTAGATTTTTTTTGGAATTTTTTTGTTTTTAGACTCTGAAATCAAGGGTAGAACTATATTTCAAATATTGCAAGGGGAAATGTGGTTTTCCAATACTTCTTTCAGAAATCTCTCAAAATAATGGATGATAAAACATATGAAATGCAATATGTGTTTGCAATAGTAGGAGATTTATGCAGCATGGCACCACATTATGTAGGGAAAGGCTATTTAAATAGGTCAAACAGGTGTCCTGTTGAAAGAGGACCTGAGATGAAAATTTCACAAAACTCCAATTAAGCCAACTGATCCAAATTAAGTGACGCATCTTGAGATTCAAAACAAATAACTGCTTGCTTGGGACAAGGATATTTGTATTACGACTGGTGGCAGAAATTTCTTCCTTCCAACCTTGTTTAGCATGAAAAAGAATCAGGAAATTGGCAATGAGTAAACAATTCCATAGGGAAGTCATGTACAGAAAGTTGGTTTTTCAGTGAGGCATGGTAGTGGCAAACCATATTGCACAGTGAGTAGCCTAGAAGTAACTGACTGTTTCTTTCTGACAGATATACAATCCAAGAGAGTCTATTTCTACAGACACTCTTGTTTCATAAAGAAAAACCCTGTTATTCTATAATATAATCATTACCTCCTGATAAAAGTTATTCCCAAAAATAATTACATCATTCAAAGTGACATAAAATGTAAATTATCAAGCATAGGGTCTACAAGATCAAAGAAGAAAAGAAAAAAAAAAATTTTACTAAAAAAAAAATTAAACATGAAGACCAAAATTTTGACCATTAAATTTAAAAATTATATAATTAGTCACTTTTGTAAAATTAGATGATAAAACAGACATACAAAATCTCAGTGGCAATTATCAAAACTAGGATTACAAACTAATTATACATTAGTTAAACTCTCAGAAGAAGCATAAGAGAAAAATCAGACTAACTAAAAGGGGCATCAAAAACTATTTTGAGGTAGCACAAAACATGCAATATGTGACACGAAAGAGGAATTAAAATATTCATAAAATAAAAAATCAATTAGAAAATAACTAAACATTAAATTCAAGAACACTTTATTGAAATAAAGTATTGAAATGGCCAGTTGAAAAGACATATGAGGTGTTAGAAAAAATTGATAGTGTGATCAATATAAGAATATTTTAATACAGCCAAATGATTTCTAAGCTCACAGAAGAGTCAATTGATAGTGAAGAAAAATATGATTCTACCTATAAAGGCAATACAATGTAGTGACCTTAGATTTTTCCACAACAGGTAACTTTGTAAGGAACTGTATCATTGCCAACAAATCCCTCAAGGAAAGCAAGTATGAACCAATAATTTTTTGAGTATGCAAACTGTCACTCAAATATAAAAGCAATAAATTAATATTGTCAAACATAAAAGAGCTCAAAGAAACCATTAAAAGATAAACCTCTATCAATCAAGAAATGGAGGAATAAAGTTCCATATGGGTTGGTTAGGCAGAATAGTAACATAATCTCCCCATTACTTATATAATCCTCTCACCTTGAGTGTAAGTGACACTTGAAATTTGCTTCCTACCAGTAGTCCATTGCAAACTTTATGAGCTATTGCAATGCTTCTCTTCTGGCAAAGATCAAAGAATTTTGTATATGTAATTGTGGCAATTTGATATTGCTCATGAATTCCAAAAATAGATATTGGACTATGTTTGTAAACTGGTCTGTCCCTCCTGGCATATTAGATTATATTGGATTCAGAGATTTCACTTTTACTTGACTAAATAATGATTAATGCTTTGATTGAGTCACATCAGTAGGGTATTGCAGCTCCACCCCCTTGGTGGATGGGGACACACAGAGAAACTGCACTGCAGATAAGGGAGTTTGGAGTTTTAATGCTGGAGCCCAGGAAGTAAGCACATAGAGGAGCAGAGAGAAGGCTAGATTACACACAGCAGAATCCTCGGGAAGAGAGACAAGCCCTTTGCCTGAAAGTCTACAGCTGGCCTTGTGGAGAAAGCAGAGCAGCTGAACCCGAAGAGGAATGAGCTCCAGGAAGAGAGAAACCCAGGAAGCCTGAACCCTTGGCAGATGTTGGCAGCCATCTTGCTCTAACACGTGGCAACAGACTTTGGTGGGCGCAGTAATTTACGCTTTATGGTGTGGTAATTGTGAGCTTCTACCCCATATAAATACCCTTTATAAACATCAACAGATTTCTGGTATTTTGCATCAGCACCCCTTTGGGGTGAAATTAATACAGTGATTAATTTCTCTAATTAGTTAACTGTCATAGTGAAAGAAAGACTAAATTCTGATCCTGATCTAATCAGGTGAGCCATCTAAAGGAAAGCTTAGATGGTGGAGATAAAAAGAGTCAAGAGACTGCCTCTTTTCCTGTGGCCCTGAAGAAGCATGTCCCCTCACACATTTGCAAGGAAATGAATTGAGGACCCGGAGCCTCAGGTATGACCCAAGCCCCAGCTGACAACTTAACTGCAGCTGTGTAAGACCCTGAGGAGATGACTCAGCCAAGCCACGCCTGCTCTCTTGACTCACGGAAGCTGTGAAATAAAGTTTTAAAAACCTGTGTTATTTTAATCTCTTAGATTTGTGGTAATTTGTCATATGGCTAAGAAAAATAAAATATAGGTATAAGACAGAATATGGCAAATAAAATTACAAAAGATTGTATGTATATTTTAAACTCTGACTATATAGGGAAAATACAAACAAAATTTTAAAGAGATATGGAAGAGCAAATAAGAAGTAGTATAAATATGCTACTGTCCTCTTATTTTTTATTCCAGAATAAAAGATTATATTGAAATGATAAATAAAGCACCAGAGCAGTGAAAGCATATTTAAATTTAGGAAAGTGAACATTGAGAAAAATAATAAAATGATATAAAGTCATGTGGTTAAAGGGAGTCAAGAGAAATTGTGACTATAGTAATTGCATCAATGCCTATAAAAGGGAATCAAAATATTCCGTCCAAAGAAATAAACAGTTACGTGTACATGATAAAGCAAATAAAACTCAAGCCATGCTATGAAAACTTTTAAATTAATAAAAAATACATGAACAGCAAATATGACCTATTTATAATATGAATGAATCTAGCAGGGTAGCTCATACATTAAAAACTTGTTTGTCCACTTAAGAACACATAAAGAACTACTTCAAATAGAGAAGAAAATGATGGAAAAACATACTAAGAAAATGCAAACCAAAGGCAAACAGGAATTTTGATTTTAATAACAGATAAAGTTCAATTGTTATTGTTGTATGATTCAAAGAAAAACATTTCAATTATAACATCAAAAATTATAAATTGCAAGAGGGAGAGAGAGATTGAACAACAATAAACTAATCTTCCATTAAACTCATGAGATGTATTTAGATGTCAATTCATAAATTTACCTACTTATGGCTTAAAATAGAAATATTGAAATAATAAATAAAATGATTTTATTAGTCTGCCAAATGGGTGCTGATACAAAGTACTAGTAATCTGTTGGCTTTTACAAAGTGCATTTATTTTGGGTAAAAGAATACAGTTACAAGGACCTAAAGAGTCCAACTCAAGGTTGTTTTCTTACCATGTGTTGAAGCAAGATGGTTGCTGATCTCTGCCTGGCCTCTCCTTTCCCTCCAAGCTAACAGTCCTCTCTCCCACTCCTGGTTATGGCCTGTCTCTCAGGCTTCTTATATCAATCCTGGTTGTCTTCCCAAGGTCAGCTGTAGGCTATCAGGCAAATGGTCCATCTTTCCTTGAGGCCCCAGGATCAAACATGACAGAGCTCTCTCTTTTCCAGTGTGTCTTCTTGAGTGAGTATCCATTTATATCAGTCCACCAAGAGGGCAGGGACTTAAACTGAGTCATGCCTTACTGACTTGGTCAAATCAAAGCTCTAATCTTAACAGATAATTTAATCAAAGTCATCTCAGCTGAATCTAATACAATCAAAGTTTATCACACCCAGAGGAATAGATTAGCTTAAAACATAATCTTTCTCTATTTGGGATTCACAAAAATAACCTCAAACTATCACTATGGTCAACTCAAGAAACTAGAAAAAAAAAACAAAGTTTGAACTACAAACAACATGGTAAATCAAAACCCCTGGCAACATCAAATGCTGGCATTGATGTGGGACAACAGGATTCATTGAAATTAGGAATGCAAAATGATGCAAACCCTTTGCAAGACAGTTTGGCAGCTTCATACCAAATGAAGCATAGTCTTTCCTTATGCTCCAGCAATTGTTTTCCTAGGTATTTACCAAAAAGAATTCAAAACTTGAGTCCATACAAACCTGCATGTGGATGTTTACAGGAGCATTATTCATGGTTGCCAAAAAGTGGAGGCATCCTAGATATCATTCAATAGATGAAATGGATATACAAACTGTGGTTAATTTATAGTATGGAATATTATTCAGCAACAAAAATAAATGAGCTACCAGGCCAGAGAAGACATGAAGGAATCTTAAATGCATATTGTTAAGTGAAAGACATGTGTCTGAAAGACATCACGCTGTGTAAATCCAACTATATTACTTTCTGTATTAGGTAAAACTGTAGAGACAGTAAAAAGATCATTGGTTGCCAGGGACTCCAGGTGAGGGTGAGGCTGAATAGTTGGATCACAGGGCATTTTTATGTCAGAAAAAGGTCTGTCTGATATTATGACAGTGGATGTCAAAAGTGGAGTTGAGCAGGTTGCTGAATTGAGTTACCAGTGCCAAAATTAGCTGATTAAGACAATCAAACCTGAGTAAAAGTAACAGTTAAGCTTTAATCACTTACTGCAATAACATAAGCAAGAGGTTAAAGTGAAGAAAGATGCCACCTCCTCCCATTCCACTTTCCCCATGGAACATCACCCCTGGTAAAGGGCCAGATGGATCAGCATAGATGTGGGGCTATCTCATAGCTGAGAGATCCTGAAACAAAAGCTTCGGTAGTTTTATGGAACCCAGGACTGAGGGAGCTACAATAGGGATTAAGAGTGGTTAACTACTGAGTATCTAGTCAGAGTGAAGTGTCTACAAGGTCTCCACCACTTCCCTGCAATGACAAGGTCTCAGCAATGTTGTCTGAGGAAAACCTTGGCTATGAGCCCCTTACAGGGACTCAAATGGAGGTGCCTGGACAAGGAATGCAGATATGCTCAATAACATGACCAACGCAGGGGCCCTATGTCCTTGACTGCAAATCCCTTCAGAGACTGCAATGCAATGGTAATGTACCATGTCTGTTTAATACCCTGTGAGGACAGTCAGGTAAAGACTTTACAATTGCCTATGGTTAGGTCCTAAAAATCATATATATGATTTATCCATGTATCAGTGGATACATGATATTAGCCATTGGTCAAAACCCATAGAACTGTGTAATACAGAGAGTGAAGCCTTATGTAAACTATGGACTTTATTAATAATGTATGTATATTGATTCCTTGTTGTAATATATGTTCCACAGTTATGCAAGATATTAATAAGAGACACTATTTGTTGAGGGGAGAGGGGGTATATGGAAAATCTCTATACTTTCTGCCTAATTTTTCTGTAAACCTAAAACTATTGTTTATGTGTATCAAAGGGCTGCCAATGCAAAGTATCAGAAATGGGTTGGTTTTTATAAAAGGTATTTATTTGGGCTAAAAGCAGTTCAAAGGCCATGAGAAGACCAAATGAGGGCACCATAAAATGTGCTTTCTCACCAAAATCAGCTATCACATGGCAAAGCAAGATGGCTGCTAATCTCTGCCAGGTCTCTGCCTTTCTGCAGCTGTAGGTAACACTGGCACAGGGCTTCTCTTTTACCAGGCTTCCTCTCTCTCTCTTTGGGCTGCAGCTCTTTGAGCCTTTTGAGGAGTTCTTTCTTTACAGCTCAGCTATGGGCAGAATCTCTTTAACATGGCAGGGTCAAATATGTCTTCCTGTTACTTTGCCTGTCTTTGTGTTTCCCAGTTTTTATCAGACCCAGCAAGGGGACAAACACTCAACCTGAGACACGCCTCACTGACATGCTCCAGTCCAAAGCCTTAAAGTGATCTTTTCAAGTAATCTAATCAAAGAGCACACAATGGAATGGAATGCAATCAAAAAGTATCCAATCCACGGGAATAGATTAGTTTAAAAACATAATCTTTCTCTGTTTAGGATTCAAAAATAATCTCAAACTGCCACAGATTTTAAAAACTGAAGTCTACTAAAAAGAACAACAGCAGCATGATAGAAATAATGAATCCAACTTTAAAA
>JAQZBX010076593.1:0-14407 GCA_029593785.1 Cabassous unicinctus | reverse complement strand
GCACAGGAGGCTCTTAAACATTCTGGTGAATCTAGTTTTATATTAATATAACATCTGATCTTTCACAATGTAACAAATTGCCCTGCCCATCACTGCTTGGTAGTCTCCCCAATACCACATACTTTGGTTCTCACCTGTCATTTTCTATGTAACTATTCTTATTCAAAGCCCACAAGCACATAATTGTCAGTAAAGTGGATGATATGTTATCTGTGTCTCTCAGCATCAAGGTTTAAAATAACTTTGGGACCATGGTTTCTTGAAAACAAATACAATGAAGTCTTATTCTTCCTCAAATCCCCCTGTATACCACTCACACTTCTTGTTTCCTGAACTCAACAATCTAAATCTCTATAGGTTCTAACATTATAAACAATCATCAGGAATTGTCCCAATAGGACATCCAAGAGCCACCATTTACAAAACATCAGGCACAGGATGGGCCTTCCAGAACCTATACTTCTCAACACTGTACATAATCCAGAAAAGTGCCTTAAAAACCTGGTTAAGTAATGGCTTTGCTTTATAATATAGTGATTAGATGAAACCATAGTTTTGATATGCTTACAAGATATGGTATATTGATTACAATATTCCAAGTAGAATTTTGTGTTAGCTTTGTAGTCTAGAGTTCACATGAAAGACAAGTCTAACATGTCTCATAAGATGAAGCACTAATCAATAGAAAAAAACAATTTGTCTTTAAGAAGAGAACAAAAACAGCTACTGTAACCCTGAATATTGTGTAAAACAAACAAAAAGAACATTCTTCTCGTTTTTTCATTATCATGTCACCCATAAAGGTTTGTGTTCCCTGAAGATTTATATCAATCCCTCCATTTTTTCCCTAGCTTTATACACTTCTAAGTAATCTTCATTTCTATTGTTCCAATCAATGAAACACTACTAACATTAGAATTATTCTGCATGATCTTACAATAAGGGATACAGGCCATTTTAAGTTTCGTCAAAATTTATAAAAGTGTAGGGTCCAAAATGTAAATCATAATGTAAACCATTGACCAAGATCAGTAGCAATGCTTCAATATTTGTATATCAATTGTAACAAATGTACCATCTGAATGTAAAATGTTATTAATGGGGAGAGGGGGAAAGGGGGAGGCTGTTGGATAAATGGGAACCCCCTCTATTCTCTACATGACTTTTCTATGACGTAAAGCTTCTTTGAAGATAAAATGAAAAAAAAAAAAAAAAGACACTTGGGGAATATGCAGAAGAAAATCTCACTGTACATATAAGACGACAAATCTAGTGATGAAAGACATATGGCCTAAAAAAGTTTTATTATTTAAAATTTTTTTAATTAAAAAAAATTTTTTTGTATAAGTTATTTTTAAAACTATTATTATAATTTCATTTTATTATTTTTATTTGATTACTTTCTTGGCTTCATCTTTGGAGAGGTTTTGGATCACAGAAGGGTCACAACTTTAGCAGGGGAGGAACACTGGTGAGGGGTATCGGTGATTGGGGATGCATGGGAGGGGGTTCATCTGGGGCATATGCCTCTAAGGCATATGAATGTGTTCAAGTGTTCATGGGTCATTGCCATGGTAGGTGGAGATCCACACAATAACTGAAAGAATATCAATTCCCATCCTGGGGAGCTCTGTTACATTCTCTAATGGGATAGCAAGAATCCCCTGAGTAGAGGGACAGCACCAAGCCCTTGATATTAATGATTGTACTTATGAACCTTTACTTTTGAAATTGAAACTTAGCCTAGTATTATATGTTGACTGGGAGTTGCCTCCTGAGGGCCTCCTTGTTGCTCAAGTGTGGCCTCTCTATGGGCTAAGCTCACCATATAAATACGCTGCCCTCCCCCCTGCCCCCTCCCTGGTATGGGACACGACTCCTGGGGATGGGCCTCCCTGGCACTGAGGGATTATTACCAAGCACCAACTACCGATGCAACTGGAGGGAGACCTTGACCATAAGGGGGGAGTTGTAAATACAGATGAGCTCTGATGGCTGGGGGATTTTGGGGTGGGTCGGGAGGTCATTCCAGGGGTTGTGCTTATGTATGTCTCAGCAGGATCTCATTGACTGCCATGGTAAATATTGCTTCAGATAGTAGGGATCTTGAGGGCTCTGGAGACATCCAGATACTAAGGGCAGACAGCTCAGGAGTTTGGCACCCTGTCAGTGGGCCTTACCTTGGAACTTATGCTCCCCAGTGTGACATAGTAGGACTCATTTGTGGTTTCCCTACACATGGCTCTTCTGTCCCTTCTGTTTGCACCTACAGTTAGTACTATACTTGATAAGTGTATGTTCAAGATACTTAAATCTTGGTCTGTCCATGTGCCAGTTGGGCCCTGCATCTCAGCAGAGTTGCAACACCTATTCTCCAGTTCATTAGACTCACCCAGGACAACTAACAAGGTGATGATGATGGACAACACCCATCCCAAGGAACAGAGAAAGTCTGCAACTTCAAGCAAGAAAGTTCCATCCATCTGCCCCAAGGGATCTAAGCCCCCTCACAATCAGAGGCAGAGTGGTCATCACCATCTCAAAGTCCTCAAGATTGAGGAATGAACTATGGACTATAGTAGACTTACTATTATTCTACCAAAGACTTATTGCTATTCTAGCAATGGAAGAATTTTTATCATTAATATGGAGGCAGTGGCTGCCAGAGGTTCTGGGGAAAGGGAGAAGGAAAAATAGGTATAATATGGGGGCATTTTGGGGACATTGGAATTTTCCTGCATGACATTGCAGTGATGGATGCAAGCCATTAAATATTTTGTCATAACTTACAAAATTGAGTGGGACAGAGTGTAAGCTATAATCCACAGTTAGTGGCAGTACTTCAGTACTTGTTCATCAATTGTAACAAATATACCATGCTAATGAAGGATGTTGGGAAGGTGTGGGAGAGAAAGGGAGTGGGGCATATGGGAATCCCCTAAATTTTTATATAGCCTTTATGTAATCTAAAGTTTCTTTAAAATAAATAAATTAAAAAAAAAAAACTACTAAGCTATGTTCCAGGTGTCTCCTGGGCTTCAGATCCATGCACTAGTCATCACCATCTAGAAGTCCCATTGGAATCTCAAACTGAGGAACTTTTTCCCCTCTACTTCCTTCCTCTTCTTGCCTTCTACTCTTTTATTATCATCTTTCTTATTTAAATGCTTCACTGTCCAATGAATCAATCAGAATAGAAATACATAATTTTCTTTCACCCTTACTTCCATTCATTCTGATCAGTTGTAACTCAAACATTTTTTTTTTTCCAATCAGACCACTTTCTCATCACTATAGCTGCAGTGCCCTCTCCCTTCCCTCCCTGTACTACATCTTTCCTGTCACCAGGGTCATTTTCCTGAGGGCAAATAGCATCATTTTTCTCCTGCTAAAATAT
The DNA here is from genome assembly GCA_029593785.1 of Cabassous unicinctus. NCBI lineage: Eukaryota > Metazoa > Chordata > Mammalia > Cingulata > Chlamyphoridae > Cabassous > Cabassous unicinctus. The sequence continues at coordinate 11,010 of JAQZBX010076593.1, read as the reverse complement.
TCATAAAGCAATTGTCCTTTACATTCAGGAAACAAGTCTGAACTCTGAAACAGAGCATGCATTAAAGACCTACGTAAACTGATCTGTACACACTTCTCTAGTCTTCTCTCCCATCATAACCTATGAGAACTTAAACACACAGCTACAATAAATTCTTTGACACTCATCCCATTGAGAAGTGGAGTATTTTCTTACTCTTCTTGAATCTAGTTGGGTTTGTGACTGCTTCAATCAACAAAGTATAGTGGATGTGGCAATATGTGAAGAAACTAGGTTATAAAATACCATGCAGCTTCCACTTGCTTGCTGAAATACCGAGTCATCATGTAAAGAGTACATCCCTGAGAGTGCCATGTGTAGGTGCTACTCCAGCTAACACATGTTTATCAGGCATGTGGGTGAAGAACTCATCTTGAAAGTGGATTCTGTACAACATGATAAAGGCATATATGAATAACCCACAGCCAACATCATACTCAATGGGTTAAGGTTGAAAGCTTTCCCTCTAAGACCAGGAACAAAACAAGGATGTCTACTGTCACCATTGTTATTCAATATTGTACTAGAAGTTCTAGTTAGGGCAATTAGAAAAGAAAAAAAAAAAATTAAAGGCATCCAAATAGGAAAAGAGGAAGTAAAACTCTCACTGTTTGCGGATGACACAATCCTGTACTTAGAAAATCCTGAAGTATTCACGACAAAGTTGCTTGAGCTAATAAATGAATTCAGCAAAGTAGCAGGATACAAGATCAACATGCAAAAAACAGTAATGTTTTTGTACACTAGTACTGAACAATCTGAGGAGGAAATCAGGGGAAAAATTCCATTTTCAATAGCAACAAAAAGACTCAAACACCTAGGAGTTAATTTAACTAAAAAGTACGGAAGCTATATGCAGAAAACTACAAAACAATGCTAAAAGAAATTTTAAAAGACCTAAACAAATGGAAAGACATTCTGTGTTCATGGATTGGAAGAATAAATATCATGAAGATGTCAATCTTACCAAACTGATTTATAGATTCAATGCAATACCAATCAAAATCCTAACAGCTTAGTTTACAGAATTAGAGAAGGCAATTACCAAATTCATCTGGAAAGGTAAGTGCACCAGAATAGCCAAAAGCATTCTAAAAAAGAAGAGCGACGTGGGAGGAATTTCACTGCCTGACCTTGACGCATATTACAAAGCTACAGTGGTCAAAACAGCATGGTACTGGCATAAAGATAGACACATCGATCAGTGGAATAGAATTGAGAACCCAGAAATAAACCCTAACCTATATAGTCAACTGGTTTTTGACAAACCTACAAAGTCCATGTTAATGGGACAAAAAAGTTTCTTTAACAAATGGTGTTGGGAGAACTGGATATCTATAACCAAAAGAATGAAAGAGGACCCCTATCTCACCCTCTATACAAGAATCAACCCAAAATGGGTCAAAGATCTAAATACGAAAGGACTATAAAACTACTAGAAGGACTTTAAAACTACTAGGAGAAAATGTAGGGAAACATCTTCAAGACCTTGTAGTAGGTGGTGGTTTCTTGGACTTTACACCCAAAGCATGTGCCACAAAGAAAAAATAGATAAACGGGACCTCCTCAAATTTAAACACTTTTGCACCTCACAGGACTTTGTCAAAAGGGTGAAAAGGCAGCCAACTCAATGGGAAAAAATATTTGGAAATCACATATCTGATAAGGGTTTAATATCTAGAATATATAAAGAGATGTTACAACTCAACAACAAAAAGACAAACGACCCAATTAAAAAATGGGCGAAAGACTTGAATAGACATTTGTCCAACAAAGAAATACAAATGGCAAAAAAACACATGAAGAAATGCTCAACATCACTCATGATTAGGGAAATGCAAATCAAACTACAATAAGATATCATTTCACACCTATCAGAATGGCTGCTGTTAAAAAGACAGAGAACTACAAGTGTTGGAGAGGATGTGGAGAGATAGGAACACTTCTTCACTGTTGGTGGGAATGCAGAATGGTACAGCCACTGTGGAGGACTGTTTGGCAGTTCCTAAAGAAGTTAAATATAGACTTGCCACGTGACCCAGCAATACCACTACTAGGTATATACCAAGAAGAACTGAGAGCAGTGACAAGAACAGACACCTGCACACTGATGTTCATAGCAACATTATTCACCATTGCCAAAAGGTGGAAACAACCCAGGTGTCCATCAACAGACAAATGGATAAAAAAAACTGTGGTCTATTATGATGGAATATTATGCAGTTGTAAGAAGAAATGAAGTCGTAAAACATATGACAATATGGATGAACCTGGAGGACATTATGTTGAGCAAAGCAAGCCAGACACAAAAGGACAAATACTGTATGAATGTGTTACTATGAACGAAATATATTGTGTAACATATTGTTTGATTAAAAAAAATTTTATATGTATCCAGTACATTTAATTGAGAAATGTATGTATTTATTCATCTGTGTTTACTTTTTAGTTTTTAATTGTTTATATTTTCAATTATTAAATATACAAAACAAAACAAAACAAAAAAAAAGAAGTGGATTCTCTAACCACAGATGTTCCTGGCAGTTTCCATCATGCCTGCCATTTCACCCTTCTCGGTTAAGGCCCCAGACACAGTGGAGCAGAGACAAGCCATATCCACTGTGCCTTGTCTGATTCCTTGGTTGATAAAAATCCAGGAGAATAATGAAATGTTATGCCACTAGATTTGAGGTGGTTTGTTAAATAGCAATAGATACTCAGAACACACTACTATTTAAATTTTCTCCTTGGTCATACTTAGAGAAATTAGTTACAGTTTTCCAAATGTGACATGGTCTTTCATTCCGCAATGCCTTTGTTTTGTGTTCTTTCCTCTAACCGTGGTCACTGAGAAACTCTGTACTTCGCTAGATCAGTTAACACACCTTATTAACCATCTGTTTAAATGTCTAGTTCTATTAGCTAGTGGGCAAGCTGAAGATAAATGCATCACAATATCTCAACCTTACATCTAGCATAATTCTTGGCACGTAGTGGAGGCTGAATCTTTATTTGTTGAAAAATCACACTTGGACTTTCAAATCACCAATGAAAAAGAACACTGGACTCTGATGTAATATATAAAGGATCACTAGCAGTAATATCATCTTTCAAAATGCCATATGGTATTCATTGACTTTGCCAAACTGGACTGTGTTTGCTTCATCAAAACATAAGATTCAGGCACAAAACAGTGCTTTTTAAAATGGGTGTACTTAATACAAAAACAGTTGAATAAACTGTGTTTATAGAATAAGGTAGCATATAAAGGCAAATTTTCACATTATTTAGGTTTTTAGAGCTCCTTATGTATTTAGGAGGTTTTATAGACAATTATTTTAGAACCATCCTTGTTCCTTCCATTGCCTATTTAACTTCAGCTTGGAGTCACACAAACTCATCAAAAGTATAGAAATTCCTATACAGAAGAAGTTGGACACTTAGTACTCTTGATTCTCAAACAGGGAGAAAAACATGATTAATCCTAACACCAATTTGTCCTTTCAGCAACACTATTCCCAAGGAGGGATGCAAAGAAACAAATTTCAGAAAATGAGATAATTAATTTCTTGGGTTTAGGTTTCAAAGGCCATTTTTTTTTTTTACTTCCCAATTTTACTTCCCTTTTATAAAATCATATTATGTTCAAAAGACAGGAATAATTTCCTTTCAAATCCACTGAAAATGGCTTGAAAGAAAATTGGGAATAAATTACCCAAGATAAGGTATAATTAAATAAACAGGAAAAAAGTCTTCAATTAAGGAAATTTTTTACAAAAGAACCAACACTGAAGACAGTAAAGCACATTCACTGAAGATTTTTAAGACTGAGATAGATTGAAATATGTTGCCTTGTGAACTATGGGGTTATATGCTTGCTCAAGGTACAAATGAAACGGCACTTTCAGGATTAAGATTTGAAGAGCTCCTTAAACCAAAATCTTCTTTTACTATAAAGATTTTCCCTCCTGCAAGACCCTTGTGAAATGCTATAAAATGATGACAAGTTAATAGCTCTAAAGAAGAGGGAGGTATTTGGTTACTTTTGCAAATATCCTTTTTGTAGCTCAAATCTATATATACGCCTTTAAAAAATATTTAAGACTTTTTATAACATCTGTCTTCACATAAGAATATGTGATAAAAAATGCTCTGTCCCTATATTTAAATTTTTCAGAGTTCACTGAAAAGTTATTGTTTAATCCATAAATGAGTTAGAAACTTAATTTTCATCCACATGTGTTTCTTTTTAGTAGCTGGGTGGCTGAAATATCATCCCGATTGCATTTGAGACAGGTTACTGTGATAACTTATCCCATTAGTGAACTATGGTAAGAAAATATATTATAACCTCTGTCACCTTAAATTTCTGTAGACAGATAATAGGGCCACCTGCCTGGTCTGCTTTTGTGAGATCTCAAAACAGTAATCAAAGAAGGAGATGCCTGTCTTAGATATGAGATCATCAAAGTCTCATGCTCTTTTAGGAATGTAGAACTTCAAGATAAAGGAGAATTCAGGAAAGCAGGCTCATATTTCTCTTGCGGTGTTACCATAAATTAGATTTCCCCAATGCTTTTACTTCGTCATGGCTCCACACACTTTGCTTCTCCATGGATATTTTTCTATATAAAATTTTTAGTATGGAGTAAAATTATATCACAATACATTCAAAGCACCATTTCTCCTTTTGTTCATTTTAAAGCAACCATCTTAAGAAGCTTGGACCCAGAATATTGTTAAGCTATTTTGTTAAACTAAAAAATTAAAACTTACTGTGGTAAGGACCACCATATTCAGTTAAAAAAAAACAAGGTCATTTAATACTTTATTTTGAAATGTTGCAGTAAGCACAAAATATGGCAACAAAATATTTCTTAGTGCATATGCTCGTGAAAATGACTGTTAATTATAAAATTTCTAAAATATGTAAGTGAATGTCTATAAAGTATTTGAAAATCTATGAACAAGTCTATTTTATTGACTCCTTGTAATTGGGATACTTTCAATTTATTGCAAAGCAAATGTAATCATCAATACAATGAGTGTCATATTTTAGTGGGTGGTTGGAGTCCCAAAACATCTCTGATCGTTCACAGTGGTCCAGAGTCTGTTTCACAGACTTGAAGGGACAAAAGACTGATTTTTGTTTATAAAACTTGTGAGACTGAGAAGTCAATCAGTAAGGGGAAGGAAGTGAGTATGGCCAGAAATAGAAAAGTAGAAAAGAATACATGGTAGAGGCAAATGTTGACAGTGTCCTCTTTAACGAAGAGGGACATTTGACCAATTGCAAAAGTCTCACTGGCAAGACTATTCCGTTGCAGAAATGTGTTAAGTCCTATGGATCCAATTCCATGCGCAAACAGTCATTCCCTGATTATAACTGGTTTTCCATGGACATCTGACTGTAGGAAAGTAATTCAATGGTCATATTGACATTATTATTATAGTTCTTGTGATAGCTTCATTTTCAATTGTAAATTAATAATTTAAAATTTTGAGATATAGTCTTTAGTGGAATACAGATTAATATATAATAGTTTCAAATGGTATAAATTAAAAGTATAATAATCAAGTTTGTATTAGCAACATCCATTTGAAGAAAAATGGCCCCAAAATATTAAAAATCAAATAGCTGCATTTAGAATCAAACAATAGGGAAATTAATTGAAAACCTATGTCAGACCCCATTTGTGGACTACCATTAGCCAGACTTCTTCATAGGGAAAAAATAAACTAACCAACCATTTGAACAGTAAGCATTTTACCTGTAATAACTGAATAATCCCAGAAAAAAAAAAGGATTCTGGCATATAGGGTTCCCTCAGTTTAATTGAGTTGATCTCTCTAAAGCAGAATCCATCATAACATAAACTCTGGCCTATAGTCAAAGCTATCTACCACTTTGTGCTTAAATTCAAACAAATATCATGCTTCACCAGACATTCAAAGAAGGCCTTTAACAGGAACGAATTATGTATTGATTCTAAAGAATATTTTTATAATCACCATGATATAAACACTCCACTGGTTTTCAATTTTTGGAATCACCCTATAGTAAGAACTTGGAAGAACATTTATGTGTACAAAATAGAATGTAAATGTTTTGAGCTTGGAAATTGTTAGCAAGTGGAGGAGAACTGAACAAAGCTACTAATATACACATTTTCTTGCTTTCTCTTCTTCCCAACTACAATCTATTGTCTACACAGCAGCCAGAGTGACTCCTTGATTTATATGCCAATTCATGTACCTCTTCATGGCACATAATAACTTCCCATCTCTCCTGCAGTAAAAACCAAGCCTTCACAATGGTGACAGGGCCAGCCTAATGTCTCCCTGCCTTTTTCTTGCCTGTTTTTCTCTGAAACAGCCCAGTGGGATACTGTACATTCTTGAAATAAACCACAAAGCTTCTTGATCAAGGTCTTAACACTTGTTCTTTCATCAGCCAGGAACACTCTACCCACAATAGCCACAGCTAGTTCTTCTGCTTCCTTTGCTCAATGTCATCATTTGAGTGAGAACTTCCCTTAGTACCCTGTTTCAATTTGCAAAATTATGGCTCCTACACATCTTATTTCCCCTCCCTGATTTATTTTTCACCATAATCAGCTGCCAAGTTGCTGGTATTTTTTTAATTAAATTTTATTATTTTACTTTCTCTTCTCACTAGAAAAAAAAAAACAAAAAACATCAGAAGGGTGAAGATTTTCTTAAATCAGTTTTGCCCTCTGCTCTATCTCCAGTGCCTTGAAGAGTACCTGGAACATGCTAAGTGCTTAGAAAAATTCATTTACTGGTAGGGAGGTAGAGGAGATGGGGCCTTGTGAATCAAACGATAAAAACCAAATTGACCAATAAAAATTAGTGGTAGAAGTATTTTATTTAACTATATGGGAGAAACTACTAAAGGAACCATCTAGATTAATTAAAGAGGTTGCCTCTTTGTTGCCAGACTGGGCATGGGAAGAGCTAGGCCTTAACCTTTGGTTTTCAATCATGGAGATATTATTCATTTGAATTATGTTTAAATAGTTAATACAAGTTAGAAGTGGAATGCATAGAACTTTATTAGAGAAAGTGAGAAAGGGGGAAAACAGTGAGGGGTTTGACTCAAGGTTTCTAATGTGGGTCTGTATATTTTATTATGCATGTGATGTACTCTCAAATCGGGGGAAGGAAAAGAGAAAATAGCTGGTTTGAGTACGTTGGGTACTTCATACATAAATTACTTCTTGTGATCTTCCTAAAAACCCTATGAGAAAGTTATCACCATTCCAATATTACAGGTAAGAACCTTGGTATTTGAGCAGGTTAAAAACCATTGCCCAATGCTACACTACCGGGAACTGGCAGGTGGGATTCAAACTCATGTCTGCCTGTCTCTAATGTAACCGAAACTATATAGATGTTTTTTCATTTATAACAATAGAGGTAGGAATGGTTGCTAAGCTTTTTAAAGAGTGGAATGAAGCATACCATGTAACCAAAGAGTGTGCATGTATGTGTGTGTGTATACATCCTCTTAATATCACACTCTTTTAGTTTCCCAATTCAGCCAATTAAAATATAATTTCTTTCCCTTCAATCATTTTTCTCTACGACATAAAAAAAAAAATCCTGTTGTGTTTCTTGGTTTTGTTTTTGTTTTGATTTGTAAACAGCCTTTTTTTCTTTTTAAAGTATCACTGATTCACTGACTTTCTCAAGAGCACATCATGGGACACAACACAGAACTAAGTCAAACACTAATTGAAGCCAGGTTCACAAGGGCTTAGAGTACCGAGCCCTCCTGTCATCTTTAATTAAACTTCCTTCTATATTTTTCAGGATTTATAGCCTTAGGCTGAAAAGCTGTAAAGGGTTCCAGATTCAGAGTGAATCTCCCAGAAGGAAGTGATGTTGCCTGGAAAAGAGACCCTGTAAGGCAAATGTCCTCAATGTGTAGAGGGTTCCAAGAGCAATGTGTGTGGCAGGGTCACGGGAACCTTGAGAAGGACTGCACGAGAACAGACAAGCCACTCAAATAAAATTTACCCAGGGACTCTGCAATTTGACATGTGAATGCTATGGGACCAAGTTCATATAAACTGTAAGCGGACACATTCTTGAATTACACCTACAAAATGAAAAGCAGCAGGATAAATGATCTTGGAGATCATAATCTCCATATTCCTAAAATAGCTCCCTAAATTTCTAATTCAGAAAGACTTACCATTGTCTCTGACTTTGCCACTTCACTCATCCACCTATGCCCTTTCCTACCTCCACTTTGACATTCATTTTTTTGTATGGTTTAATTCTATAAACATAAAACTAAAACATTATTTGAGTACCTCTATTCATGAACTGGAAAAATTCATTAACTATTCAATAACAGGATGGGGTAATTTAATAATCTGGACAAAAATTAAGTGAAAAAAACACCCCATACTTTAATGAAAATCACCTCCTTTTTTGAAGCTTTTAGAATACAAAAAATACCATTTTTTTAACATATATTATCACTCTTACACCTTATGCAACCCTGGGCCAGTAAATGAGAAAAATTAATTTCTATTTTATAATTTTCTTTCACTATAATTACTTTCCAGATAGTCTCAGAAAAATCATGCACTCACATTCTGGACATTTTGGGCTGCCATCATATGCCAGGTGTTTGTATATGGTCTTAGTTATATTGAATTTTCGGTTACCTTTCATGTCTGCTAGAACTCTAATGATAAAAAATCAACATGTGGAACAGGACGATTAGCAGAACTATCCAAAATGGTAAAGACTTATTTGCTTATGGAAATGAAATTTCTGAGTTTGAAAATCATACGATCCATTTCTACCTTGTTTTCTAGAATTAACTCCCAGTTAATACCAAGATAAGATATTTAATACTATATAAGAAGATATTTTTCATATTTCACTTTTGATGGGAGAGAATATCTTCTATCTTCTCTTTTCAAAAATAAGAAAAGCCAAATAGAAAAAAGGGGTCTTATTTTTTTTGTATTAAATAACTGTAAATAGAATGTTTAATATTATGGAATGAAGAAAGATATTTAACCTTTATCCATAAAATAGTTCCAAAGATGAGTGACCTAAGAAAACAAATCTCATTTTTATATTAAATATATTTAAATTTCTTGAGAAGTGATGATTCAACTAATAAGCTCTCTATCACTCCAAATATAACCGAATATTTATCTGTGAAGGATTTAAGGAATTTAGAACCTAAAGCCAGCTTTATTTTAATACATATAAGAAGAGTGGATAATTCAAGTCAAACGATAAAGACGATAGAGTCAGTGATTGAGGAACAAGATTTCTCTCCTATTCCTTAATCAAAACCACATGCACAAGGCCATCTTGGGATTAATTCAGAAGTATGTGACTTTAAAAAGTATTCTTTCCCTTGCAACACTAAATTATACCCACAAGATATGGGCAATTCTTTACATGAGGATTCATTATTAGTCAAATATATTAATAATCTGAACATCTTAAACATAATACTTTTGTGCCAGTTTAGTTATGGTACCAAATTTTTTTTTACCCATTTGGTAATGAAAAGTTTGAAAAAAAATCAGAGTATGCCGTGCTAATTGCAAATTTCATGCATTATTTCTGAATACCAGGTCAGCTCTCTTAATTTGGCTCTTCCAAGCAAAACATGCCAGAGAAGAAAGGAATTATAAACATAAATGACTTTAAGCCATTAGTGATACTATGTAGCCCAAGAACTTCACTTCTGCCACCTACTAATTTTAACTCATCTCAAATGCTAACTCATCTTGACAATCTGCTTTCATGTTTTACAGAACAGAAATCACATATTAGAAAAGAGTTGTGTTACAGAGATGCAGCAACACTGACAGCAGTGCAATACAATGAATGATAGCCAGAGACCAAGGGAGGGACGCGGTATCTATAATCAACAGATAAAAGAACCTAAGAAGCCTGCAATCTGGAATCAGTTAAGATAGAAGCAAACAAGTTCCATGCACTGGGTAATCTCTGAAGATCCCACTATATACCATATGGAGCCTAACTGCAGTTCTATATCACGATTCTCTTAAATCAAGAACACATTCAATTATTTCATCATACTCATTTTTAAATATATGTCAATATTAATTTTAACAGATTTACACTTATAGCTGTAAATCTTATAAAGTGCTGCTACTTAAAACTGGAGACGCTTATAATGCAGATTTATTAATTCTTACATTAATTCATTTCAGAAATAATTTTTGAGCACCTATTATGTGTAAGGCTCTGTGATACAGTAGGGATCCAGACAAAAATATCGCTGTCCTCAGGGTGCTTACACTCTGGTATGTGTGGGGAAGTGATAATCAACAATACATGTAATAAGTAAGTAAATTATAGTGGGTCAAAGGGAGATTAAAACTATAGGAAAAAAGAAGGAACATAGAGCAGAGCACAATGGAGCATGGAGATATGCAGGTTGTTGTACTAAAGGGTGTTCAAGTTAAGCATGATTGAGAAAGTGACATTTGAGCAGTTGACTTGAAGGAGGCAAGAAATTTAGCCAAGTGGCTATCTGGGGAAAAGTATTATAGGCAGAAAAATTAACTAGAGCAAGTTCCCTAATGCATATGCATGCCTGAATTGAGACCATTGAAGGATTTCGAGCCTAGGAAGGACATATGGCAGGTATGTTCAAAATGATTTCTATGTTCTGACCCATTTAACCTCTAAATCAATTGGTAGCAGGTTTTATTTCATTTTAACAGTGGTAGAAACTGAAGTACAGAGAGGTTAGGCAAGCTGCCTAGGTCACGTAATTAGGAAGTGGTGAATAGGTATCCTAGTACAGGCAGTCTGATTCCAGAGGTGAGCTCTTAACACTAGAGATCTAGGTGCCACTTTAACAGGACACCCACCCCCCCACCCCCCGCCACCCCCCACACAAGGTTGGAAAGATGCTGAGAGACCAGAAGAAGTTTG
>JAQZBX010076592.1:0-14401 GCA_029593785.1 Cabassous unicinctus | reverse complement strand
TAACCCAGAAGCTCTGCACAGTTGCTCATGTAGAATGCTCTTCTACTGCCCCGCTCGTAGCCTCATTCCCCTTTCTTTGAGAACCAGATGTTGACTTTCAGGGGAAAGGTCATCTTCCCCTTCAAAGTTTACCCCTTTGTCTATTTACTGTGATGGCAAAGTCATTTCTTAATGGCAGAAATGCTCACTCTCTCTAGGTAAGCCGTATTTTTCTGATAAAATGCTTTTCTGTTCAAAATCACGTAGAACAATATTGTTTTATAACTTTGTGATTTGTCTCAGAAACCATGGGATTTGTTTCAGATATCATGTTCAGAACACGTATAATCCTATCAAACATTATGCTCAGAACATTTGTAATCCTGTAAAACATAGAGCTAAAATCTTTCCATCACAAAAGAGGTGAAAATCTTGACCTGCAGTGGGAGATGAATGTGGGATGGAAGCTCAGTGGGTACGTAAAATACCATGTTCAACTAATATTTAATTTCAAACCAAGTAAAAGGGAGATTCAATACAACCAAAATGCATTATACAGAAGATGAGTGGCAGTTTTTATCAGGCTCTAGAGGCAGCCCACTGCATACTTAGAGCAGCTGCTGTACAAAGAGGTGCTATTTGCACGCTCAGACTCACCTGGTGCTCGACCAGCTGGGACCAGCACGCTCTTTAAAAACATGAGCTTGTGCATGAAGTCCACCTCCACCTGAGATGAGATTAACTAACTTGAGTTTCAAAGAAGAAGCGTCTAAGAGTGGCCAAAGTCACTAGCTATATTCAAGAAAGTGTGGCCACCAAAGATTTAGTAAATGCTAAGTATGCCCTACAGGTTAATTCAGAAGTCGAGGGAGGGCCTATGAGGGACACACAGCAGCTGACGGGGATTCAATAGTTAACTAGTTAGAACACTGCTGCATGCCTCCTTCACGGTCAAAGCCGCCACTGCTCGATTTTAGCACTTGCATTCTTAAAAGTCAAAGTTAAATAAAATGTTTCCCAAACAGAAGAAATTACAGTTGTTAGAGGTCTGGCAAATTATATCCCAGTAGAGAATAGTAGGAAACAAATCCACGGTACAGCTTGTAGCCTCATCTTATTCAAAACAGCTACAGGGCTCTGGATTTGCGAATGAGCTGCTAACTCTGGGCCCCCACCCACCCCTCAGCCAGGGTTCATTGACCACACGCCCTCCCTGGTAACCCACAGTTCACCCATCCAACAAGCTGGAATACCAAGTCAGCCCCAGGCGCCCTGGGGTTTTGAAGGCCCAGGGCTTCCCTCAGCCTCCAGGTAAGACCTTTGAAAACTGCAATACTCTGGGGACATAGACGATCCCTTACCGCTATGTGGGTCCCAAGAATCCGGAGCTTCTCGGTGTGGTGAGGAGCTGAGAGGGGCTTGGGAGCGGCTGTGGACTCCACCATTGACACTGAATTCCAATTTACAGGTGGATGGAATCAGCTCCCTTCCCCACGCCCCGGGGACCAGAAGTACAGCTGTTTAACATTTGATGGATGAGATTGAAGTAAGATAGGTCCTAATCTTGTGGGGCAGCGATTACACATCAGTTATTTTAAAACTGGCCAGAGGCTGGAGAATGAAACGAAGAATGGTTTCTAGCTTTCCTTTCGGAAGTTACAGACTACGCTGACCTCAGCCTATTAAAGTTAAGAGAAACAGGGAGAAAAAAGCTGGAGGCCAAGGACCACATTTACAAGCTGTAACTTATGCCCAGGTGGCACCACCTGAACTTCACCTTGAAGAGACGGATCTGTGTTTTGCCACAGGATTGTTGTGTCTTCAAGCTCAGCTACATAATGAAACGCTGAGATTTTATGCTCAGAAGAAGATATACCCATTGGGCCCAACCAATAAGGCATATCATGAGGAATGGCAAGCATTTCTGCTCGGGGTGACAGTTACTCCAAAGCTGTTTTCATGTTATTACGCGGTGACAAAAAATGCAAAGGGGCTTCAGGGTATTACTTGCATACATGAATATTATCGTGCTACCTAAGGACAAAGATTGAATGTGGCTGTATGTGTTCGTTTCTTTAGCTGAAAATTACCAGCTTGCAAAATGCCCCTCTTAAAACCATTTGTGAGTCAGGTAAATATTTGACTCGGGACAAGGCCCAGGCAAGAATTAGGAAATTAGTGATCTAGGAAGAAAACTGTGTTGCAATGGTCAGATGTGTCTCCTCCCAAAGACCCAAATGAGATGGTTTGTGCTGAGGCGTGCTGGGACTGAATCCCCAAAGACGGCAGGCCTCTCTGCGCAGAGGGCGACTCCACGGAGGAAGAAGCTGTGTGTGACTTCCAAGATATGCAAGAAACCGGTTCTATACCACAAAGTGCTTGGAAGCTAAATACTTTATCGAAATTGAACTTGAGATGAACTTTAAGGGCCCAGAGCATGCTTCAATCTATCGAGAATTTCCTAACTGCAGCACTATAAACCTTTTTATGTATTCTCTACACTTTAAGGTTCTGTGAGTGGTTTCATTGTGCGACTGCTTTTTCTTGTCCCAGTGATTGTTATGCATAGATATCAAAACTTTACAGGTCCACTTTATTGACTCCTTAAATTTCCATCAAATAAAGCCAAGAAGGACCAAAAGAGTAAGGTGTATTTCCTAAAGCTAAACATAGCACAGGATTCATCTACCAGGAGACCCATGCTGTCCCTGAACATGATGGCCCTGGCGCCTTGATCCTGGGGAGAGAAGGGCGAACGCACAGAGGGGCTTTGTCCTCCGAGAGCTGTAGCGTCCCTCACAGCTGGACAGCGTATTCTGAAGCAGGCGGCACTTTGTACTGCTCAGAGATAGTGACAGTGATCTCAAAAGCTATTTTCAAAGTAGAAGAGGGTGACAGCTTCAAGTTCACAGCTCAGACACTGAAATATTCCTGCAACTTACACTGACTTCCATCTGCTGGCTATATTTAGGTTCAAATTTTTATCAAAGCCTCAGCTGGCACATTTACCAGCCAGGGACTTCTGCCATCCCCAGCGGCTCCTTCCAGTGACTGAGCTGTGCAGCCGACCACGAGAGGAGAGCCGTACAACACCTCTGCCAAGCGAGCAGACCCCCCATTTGGGGATTTGCCTTGCCGTGACTGCCAGTAAGAAGACCACCTTTGAGTTTGATTTTACTTTTCCACAGTTGTCCCATGAACTTTTGTGAGAAGGAACAGAACCCTGTTTCAGAGACAACCTGTGAATAGCTTTACAGTGACACCAAGATAGAAGCATGCTGTCTCCAGAAGCACAGGTTATCTAGACGAGGAATGGAAAAGGCGGCTGCAGTTACTTTTTGCTCCAGACTTCCCATAGACCAAGGACCTACCAACATTTGACACTCCAGAGACGCCCTTTTTGGCAGTTGTACAAACCCTGCATCTGCATGAGGTTTCAGTCTGGGAAAAAGTTATGCTATCTGTTAACAAGAATACGTCTCGTCTATGGACTACCAGGAGATTGTTTATGATAGATTTAGATATATTCAAATTTGTCTCAGGCTGGAAAAAGGAAAGTCATACCAACACAGGGGAGGTTTTTCCCCAACCTGCCACTCAGGGTTGATGGCAAGTTGAAGTCCTCCCTCTGGGGAGCGCAGTTCAGAAACCGCCAGAGGTCTCCCCACGGTGGACACAACAGCCTGGTCTAGCCTTAGCAGCAGCCCAGGGCCTGCACAGAGTGTAAGGGGTGCTGGGGATTGAGGCGTGCTCAGGTCCCAGCCCCTGGCACTGTGAGTGTGAACCCCTGTGTAAACAGGACCTTTGAAGATGGCAGTAGTTAAGCTGTGCCCACACTGAAGGAGGGGGGCCTGAATCCAATATGGCTCAAGTCCTGACAAGCAAAGGAAATTGGACACAGAAGAGAAGCCACAGGGAGCAGACAGAAGATGGGAGTCAAGGGAACCGGGAAGAGACGGGAAAAGACGCTGCCAAGTGCACTGCCAGGAGGGCAAAGCCAAGGAACCTTAAGGCTTGCCGGCAGCCAGAAGATACAAGCCCTGGAGGAAGCCAGCCTTCCAGCCTCTGAAACCACAAACCAATAAATTCCCATCGTTCAAGCCAACCCATTGTATGGTACATGTTTTAGCAGGTAGGAAACTAAGGCACATATCAACAGAATTTTATATAAATCTTTATATTAGATGATCTCCAACACACCTAGAAGCTTATGAGTGCCAGCTTACGTAAGACATCAAATCAGGAGAGCCAATACTTTGGGTTCTGTCACCAGTGAAAGCACACAGAATATACCCGTTACCACTGTCAGGAAGCAGACGGTCAGGCCTGTTGTGAGTTCCTTGTGGGGTCAATTTGCAGTTTAGCAACCTGATTAGAAACAGGCAGCGTTGTCGCAGTGTGTCCTTTCATTCTCCTGTGAATCTGTGCTGTTACTTCATAGATAATGACATAAATGGGGTATGCCACAGGTATACTCACAAATGCCACAAACACACCTAGCACCTTCAGAGGCAGCTTCACCACTGCAATGGCCACCTAAAACTTTAAAGACACTTTAAAGTTGCCTTCAACATGAGACTGCCTCTGTGGTTTTCGGCAGTGCAGGGTCCAATTTGCCTGTCCTAGCACTTGTCATCCAGACTGGGGCAGTCAAGCATCAACCTAAAGGACACCCATCACCACGTCTGTGTCTCTAACTGCTATATGCTCATCCCCCTTTACAAATCTCTTCTTTTAATTCATGCATATTGTTCTTTTACAACATACTCATTTCCAAATTACTAAAGAATGTCATCTACAGGATTTGGGGAGGTTGTACAGTGGTAAGGAAAATTGCAGCTATTAATAAAAGAATGGATATTGTATTAGTCAGGGTTTTGTAAAACAGAACCAGCAAGATAAGTATGTAATAGTAAGAGATTTATTACAGGAATTGGCTAATGTGACCATGGGGACTGGCAAGTCCCAATTCTGGATGCAAGTTGGAACTCAATGATGACACTGAATTCCCCAAGCGAAGCCACACGTTGGGAACACCAATGAAGGTGACGATGAATTCCCCAGGAGAAACTGGCTGGCAGAAGTAGAGGTAGAAATTCTTCTTTCTGACTGTTGAAATCATCGCTTCTTCCTTTAAGGCCTCCATCTGATTGGATGAGGAGATTCTGCTCATTGTTGGAGGCAATTGCCTTTGTTGATTGTAGATGTAATCAGCTGTAGATGCAATTGACTAATAATTTAAATCTACAAAATACCCTCACAGGCACAATGGGGCCAGTGCTTGCTTGACCAAACAACTGGATGCCAGAATCTAGCCAAGTTGACATTTGAAATTAACCATCACAGATATTAATGATCAAAATGTTCTATATATTGATTGTGGTCATGGTTATATGATTGTATGAGGTTTTTTCCCTGCCCATTTAAACTGTTTTTTCTTTTTAAACTAGATTGTGAAGTGCCACTGAAATAGGCAATGTTGGCAAAACAATGCTTGTTACAATAAAATACATTAGACATTTAAATAAATAAATAACATAAAAACCATGTGAGGATGCACAAACCCAGGAGAATGAACGTGGAACGATATTTGCTGTACACGCGAGAACAGGCCTACCTCTTATTAAAACCGATGCGGGCAAAACTGTCAAAGCACTGTGGGCGAGATCAAAAAATCCAAAAGGGTTAATCATGGTGTATGTAAATTATACTTCAATAAACCTGACTTTAAATAAAAGCAAACAAAAAGTGAAAATAGTTGCTAAACAGGGCTATTTTTTGAAAAAAAATGTTATGACCTAAATGGCCATAAAATTAAATACAGTCCTAAGAGGTTATTTTGTTTACTGCTATGAATTCTAGTATGCCAAACAATTCTACAAAATTATGATGTAATCTGAACTTTATTATTCTGTCTTGTATTTACATTTAAATTTTTATAAACCCTTTTTGGCTCAGAAAGGATGTAATGTTCTTCATAATGAATCTAGCTAATGTACCCTCTCTGCATATGCATAATAATTTTCACTCTATACCCTTATTTATTTAACAATTCGAACACTTTAAATATTTATTCTTGTAAATGAAATTAATAGCCTCCATAATCCTCATTAATTTTTACAGCATTTTACTCTTGCCGTAATAAATATACATTTATGCTTCATCTGTCTGCTGCATATTAAGTGCCAAGTTATATCCAGAATGTTAATCTATGTTTGAAGAGCAGAATGACTTGCTTGTATTATGATATTATACTATTAGATATGGTGGTAAACTATGTGGTCAACACAGGAGATCAGGGATGCCAGACATGATGCTGAAGTGGAAATCCTGCTAATTGGCTTTCTGAAAACTGAGCCAAACTCAAGACAAAAAGACAGATTTCTGGTGAATGCTAAAGCCAGAGCTGAGTGTTGGTACATTCTTAATTTATATTAATAATGTATAATCACTGCTGATATACAGGGTGCATTCACTTTGGAAAGATTTCATGGCTCTTCTTATTCTTCATGATGACCATTATTGGCGCCAAGCAGAAGTGAGATGGGAAACCATTTCAGCAGCTATTACACTGGTCATCTCTGATCCATGAAGACATTAAAACAGGAGGTGTACTATTCATTCCAGCCCTCTCCAGCTTAGCAGTATACTCCATCCTATGGTCTGGCCACCGGTGTGATGACCAAATGTCTGTGAAATGATGCGATGAACTTGGGCTCCGCTGAAGCCTTGCCATCATCCACTCTATAACATGGATCAGCAGGCATTTCAATCTATTCCAGACAGAAAAATACAGCAAGCTGCTAAGGGACATCTCTTTGAATCTTTCTTTCAGATGTTTGCATGCACACATGTATATAGATATCCATATATATGCTTTTAAAAAATAAAATAAAACAAAGGCAGCTTACTTTGTTGAGATGTACATGTGCTCTGAAGAGAGTTTTCTTCCTGGTCCTGCAGCCAGACATTAGATAATGATATTTTGGGGCATACTTTTATTGAAAAGGTTCAGAAATTTCTCCATCAGTGCCCATCAGCTATTCCACAGCCTGGCCTCCTGGAATTTAGCCAGAGGGCTCCAGGGAATGGCGCCAGGGAACCAAAAAGGCCTTACAAAACTTGGCCATGTGCCTGGCTGTCTGTAAGTTTAATTTCTTCACACTGAACTCAGGATAAGTCAAAATACCTTTTTCTTCTCTAATAACTGCGTTTTAGGAATCAGGAGTGGGTTTCTTAAAAGGATTTCTGGACGAAGAAGCCTAAGGGACACGGCCTCCCTTATTCTAAACTCCAGCCGCGGGAAGCAAAAAGACACTTCAGTAAAAAGCATGCCACCTTTCTTAACATTTTTCATCTGCCCAGCTGCTAACGACAATGTCCTTAGGACAAGTGGACAGCATTCAAAGAATTAGTTCTATACAGGGCGTTTTCTAAAAATGTATCTTTCAAGCAAACCACAAGGCAGTTTTGGAGGCACCTGCAGAATATGATATTTTGCAAACTCTAATGTTTTCTTCAAATCCAAGTTGTCACCCTCAGGATACATTTTCCTCCCAAAATGTTGTGGAATAAAGCAATACTCGGGAGGGAGGAGAGAGCGTGTGTGGGGCCTAGCCTGCCACGATCAGAGCTGCCTTCAAAAAATCTCACCCAAGGAGTTAAAGCTCCTGAGCATATGCCACGGGTTCCCCCATGGGCCTCGGCTCTTAGGAGCCTGCTTGCCCAGCTCCAGCTTACACGTCCCTCATTCCACAGCTGGCAGAGGAGAGGCAGCCTGTTTGGTGCACCCAATTCCAGCTCTTTGAAATTGGATTCCAATCAAGTAGAACGTGTTTTTTTTTTTTTTCCAAGGGAATATTTTAATTGTAAACACACCCATTGTTTTTTAAACTTTTAGAGGAGAGGTTTCAGAAAATGTGGGGAAGCTTCTTTAAAGAAAACCAAAAGTTTGTGTATTTGTATGTTCTCATTGTTAGTTTATTTTAATTGGAAACTGAGCTTGGGAGGTTTGAAGCAAGCCATTTAACAAAATTTTGCTTCAGGGCTTTGGGCGGCTATTTGGGGGCTATTTTTGTTCCTTATTTTATTTTAAAACTTTGTTTAGAAACTGAGGACTTTAAACAAATCAAGTTTCTAAAAATGCTTTCCTTTTTTTTTTCCCTACTTCAGGATCAGAAACACTGTAGAAGATTTCTGTAAAGAAAAATATTTTCAATTTTGGAGTTTTCTTTTTAATTGGAAACCGAGGCTGGGGGCTTTAAACACCATTTTAAATAAGCGGTTTCTAAATTTTACAGCAGAGCCTTCTCCTGCTCTCTTTGTTTGTCTTTATATCAGAGGTTTTTGGTTTTCTATGCTTTTTTTTTTAAGACGTACCAGGGATTGAACTCAGGACCTCGTACATGGGAAACAGGCACTCAACCACCGAGCCACATCGGGTCCCAACGAGAGTTGGTTTTTTCTGTTTGTTTATTGGTTTTAGGATGTACCAGGGAACAAACCTGGGACCTCGTACATGGGAAGCAGGGGCTCAACCACAGAGCTACATCTGCTCCCCTTTCTCAGCTTTTGTCTGTCACTTTGTTTAATATTGGAAACCGTGGCAAGGAAGTATAAAACAGTATCACATATTTGAACACTAAAAGAAAAAAAACATTTTAAAAGGTACAACCAAGCTTCGGGCTGTATATTTCTGCTATTTTTGTTTCACTTTAGAGCAGACACTTTTAATTGTATGTTGTGTCTTTAAACAATGTGGTATTTCAGTTGTGGGTAGTGATTAAAGCCACTCGTCATTTATTTTATTCCGCACATATTCACTGAGCTCCGACTCTGTGCCTGGCACTCCTCTAGGCTTCGGGGTACAGCAGTGAACAAAAGAGTCAAAACCCTTGGCTTCACGGCACTTGGATTCCGGGGGTGCTTGGTCGGATTTCATGTCAGGAAGTCGGGGCAGGGTTTGTGGCTGGGCAATAGAGTTGAGGGATGAGGATTTGAGAGCTGGGTTGGAAGTTGAGCAACGGTTGGGGGTGGCGCGTTGCATATGGAATTGGGAGAAAGGGCTAAGGCCAGAAGGAGTGGGCTGGAAACGGAAGCCTAGCAGCGAGGGCAAGGATGGAGGCTGGGTTTGGGTGACTGTATTGGAAACTGATAGGATCAAGGTTTTACTAAATGGCATCCAGTGGATGAGGAGGTAAAATGCACCTATTTGGACAGGTGTGTGTGTCAGTGCTGAAGAGAGAATATGAGAAGGATCCCACTTATAAACACGGAGAAATGACCTCCCAAAGTGTGTGTACACATACTCAGGCAAGGGGAGGTAGATTCTTCCTTTCTCCCTTCCTTTCCTTCCCTTCCTTCTTTCTTTCCTTCTTCCCTTCTTTCCTCCTTTCTTTCCTCCCTTCCTCCCTTCCTCTCTTTCTCTCTCTTTCTCTCTCTCTTTCTTTCTTTCTTTCTCTTTCTTTCTTTCTTTCTCTCTCTCTCTCTTTCTTTCCCTCTTTCTTTCTTGCTTTCTTTCTTTCTTTCAACAAATATTTACTGGGTTCCTGCTTTGTGCCAGGCACTTGTCTAGGCTTTGGGGTTCAGCAGTGAGCAAAAGAGACAAAATCCCTGGCCTTATGGTGCTTAGTTTCAAGTGGGTGTGTGTCTGAATAAATAATTTTTAATACGCGTAACTAAGATACAGTCATGTCTAGAACTGATGACCAAGTTTTAGGCTAACACTGAGGCTCTGCTGGGCTGTCAGGCTCAGTAGTGTGGGGAGTTGATTTGATGCTTGAGTGAAAGTAGGAGATAAGACTCTAGGCCCATGTGAGGAAAAAACTGTAACAGAGATGCCTCTGTAGAGCGACGGCATTAAAGTCAGACCAGAAAAAATCCACCTGCTGGCACAGAGAGACAACAAGGATGCTTATCTGCCTCGGTGTGGGGAGAAGTCATGGAAGCTGGAAAGGAGAGGCCACCCCTTTGTGAGGTAGGCAAGAGATACAAACCAAGGAGCCCACGGGGTGCTGGCAGCCAGCACCAGGATTCTACAGATTTCCAGGAGAAAGCCAGCCTTGTCGATACCTTAATTCAGGACTTCTTCTAGCCTCAAGACAGGAGATCCATAAGGAAACAGAGAACTTGAATAATATGATAAATGAAATTGACCTAACAGATACAGGACACTGCACCCAAAGCAGCAGGATATACATTCTTCTCAGGTGCACATGGATCATTTTCCAGGATAGACCACATGTTGGGTCACAAAACAAGTCTCAATAAATTCAGAAAGTTTGAAATTATACAAAGCATCTTCTCTGACCATAATGGAATGAAGCTGGAAATCAATAACAGGCAGAGAACTGTAAAATTCACATATATGGAAATTAAATAACATACTCTTCAACAATCAGTGGGTTAAAGAAAAAATTGCAAAGGAAATCAGTAAGTATCTTGAGACTAGTGAAAACAAGAACAAAACTTACAAAAATGTATGGGATCCAATGACAGCAGCCCTGAACAATTAATTTAAAAAGAAGAAAGAGCTAAAATCAAAGACCTAATAGCACACCTGGAGGAACCATGGAAAGAATGGGAAACTAACCCCAAAGCAAGAAGTAGGAAAGAAACAACAAAGATTAGAGCAGACATAAATGAAATTGAGAGAGAAAAAGCAATACAAAGAATCAACAAAACCAAAAGTTGGTTCTTTAAAAAGATCAGTAAAATTTACAAACCCTTAGCTAGACTGACAAAGAAAAAAAGAGAGAAGGTGCAAATAAAATCAGAAATGAGAGGGGTGACATTACTACTGATGCCACAGAAATAAAAAAGATCATAAGAGTATAATATGAACAACTGTATGCCAACAAATTAGACAACCTAGATGAAATGGACAAATTCCTAGGAACACAAGAACAATCTACACTGACTCAAGAAGAAACAGAAGACCTCAACAGACCAATTATAAGCAAAGATGTTGAATCAGTTATCAAAAACTTCCCAACAAAGAAAAGCCCAGGACCAGATGTCTTCACACGTGAATTCAATCATTCCAAGAAGAATCAATAAAAATCCCTGCTCAAACTCTTCCAAAAATTTGAAGAGAAGGGACCACTACCTAACTCATTCTATGAGTCCAAAAATACCCTAATACCAAAGCCAGATAAAGATACTATAAGAAATTAATACAACAGACCTATTTCTTTTATGAATATAGAGGCAAAAATCTTCAATAAAATACTTGCAAATTGAATATAACAGCACATTAAAAAAATTATACACCATGGTCAAGTGGGTTTTATCCCAGGTATTCAATGGTGGTTCAACACAAGAATTTCAATTAATGTAATGCACCACATTAACAAAAAAGGAAAAAACCCATGCTCATCTCAATAGATGCAGAAAAGGCATTTGACAAAACCCAGCATCCTTTCTTGAGAAAAACATGTAGAAAAATAAGAATAGAAGGAAACTTTGTCAACATGATAAAGGGCATAAATGAAAAAATCACAGCTAACATCATATTCAATGAAAAACTGAAAGCTTTCCCTCTAAGATCTGGAACAAGACAAGGATGCCCACTGTCACTACTGTTACTCAGAATTGCACTGGAAGGTCTAGCCAGTGCAATTAGGCAAGGAAAAGGAATAAAAGGCATCCGAATTGGAAAGGAAGAAGTAAAACTTTCACTATTTGTAGATGGCACCATCTTATATATACAAAGTCCAAAAAAACTGACAACAAAACTTCTAGAGTGAAGAAACAAATTCAGCAAAGTGGCAGGGTACAAGATCAACACGTAAAACTCAGTAGTGTTTATATACACTCTAATGAGCAATCTGAGGAGGAAATAAAGAAAAACATCCCATTTACTATAGCAAGTAAAAGAATCAATTACCTAGGAATAAATTTAACCAAGGATGTAAAGGACTTGTACACAGAAAAATACAAAGCATTGCTAGAAGAAATCAAAGACCTAAATAAATGGAAGGACATTCTGCATTTCATGGATTGCAAGACTAAATATTGTTAAGAGGCCAATTCTATCCAAAATGATTTACAGATTCAATGCGATCTCAATCAAAATTCCAACAGCCTACTTTGCAGAAATGGAAAAGCCAATTATCAAATTTATTTGGAAGGGTAAGGGTCTCTGAATAGCCAAAAACATCTTGAAAAAGAAGAATGAAGTTGGAGGACTCACACTTTCTGATTTTAAGGTATATTACAAAGCTACAGCGATCTAAAGAGCATGGTACTGGTATAAGGATAGATATATTGACCAATGGGATCAAATTGAATGTTCAGAAATACACCCTCACATCTATGGCCAATTGATTTTTGACAAGGCTGCCAAGTCCACTTAACTGGGAAAGAATAGTGTCTTCAACAAAAGGTGCTGGGAGAATTGGGTGTCTATATGCAAAAGAATGACAGAGGACCCCTATCTCACGTATACAAAACTTAACTCAAAATGGATCAAAGACCTAAATACAAGAACCAGGACTCTAAAATGCCTAGAAGAAAATGTAGGGAAGTATCTTCAGGACCTGGTGTTACGCAATAGTTTCTTAGACTTTACACTCAAAGCACAAGCAACAAAAGAAAAAAATAGATAAATAGGATCTCCTCAAAATTAAAAACCTTTGTGCATCAAAGGTCACTGTCAAGAAAGTGAAAAGGGGGAAGCGGGTGTGGCTCAGTGGATAGAGCCCCCGTTTACCATATGGGAGGCCCGGGTTCACGTCCCGAGAAAGTGGAAAGGCAACGTAATAGGAGGAAATATTTGGAAACTACAACTCAACAATATAAAGACAAACAACCCAATTAAGAAATGGGCAAAAGACTTGAATAGACATTTCTCCAAAGAGAATATACAAATGACTAAAGAGCACATGAATAGATGCTAAACATCACTAGCTATTAGGGAAATGCAAATTAAAATCACAATGAGATATCATTTCAGACCCACTAGAGTGGCTACTATTAAAACAAACAAACAAACAAAAACAACCAGAAAACTACAAGTGTTGGAGAGGATGTAGAAAAATAGGAACACTTATTCACTGCTGGTGGGAATAGAAAATGGTGCAGCCACTGTGGAGGACAGCTTGGCAGTTTTCAGGACGCTAGGTATAGAATTACCATACGGCCTGGCAATCCCTCCGGAAGAAGCGAACGCAGGGGATCAAACAGATATTTGCACACTGATGTAAACATAGGCATTATTTACAGTTGTCAAGAGATGGAAGCAGCCCAAGTGTCCATCACCAGATTAATGAATAAACACAATGTGGCATACACTGCAATGGAGTATTATTCAGCTGTAAGAAGGAATGAAGTCCTGATATGTGGGACAACATGGTGGATCTTGAGGACATTTTGCTGAGTGAAATAAGCCAGACACAAAAGAACAAACATTGTATGATCTCACTGATATGAAGTAATTATAATAAGCAAACTCATAGTTAGAATGTAGAATATAGGTTACCAAGGGATAGACTGTGGGTAGAGAAAGGGGAGCTGATGCTTTTAATGTACAGAATTTCTATTTATGTTGATTATAAAGGTTTAGAAATGGCTGGTGGTGAGCTAGCACAGTATTGTGAATATAATTAGCAGCACTGTATTATATAGGGTTAAAAAGGGAAACATTAGTGATAATGTTACTAGAATAAAAATTAAAAGAGAAAGCATAGGACTTTCTAACACAGTGACCCCTATTGCAGATGACAGTCTATAGTTAATAGCACAAATATAAGAATGTTCTTTCATGAATTACAACAGACATACAACTCTAGTACAAGGTGTTAATAATAGGGTGGTATAGGGAAAAAGCACACTTAATGTAAACTAAGGACTTTGGCTAATAGTGCAGTTTTAATATTCTGTCATCACTTGTAACAAAGGTACCACACTAATGCCAAGTGACAACAAGAAGGCGGTATATGGGGATGCCACATTTTTACATGATTTTTCTGTAAACCATTTTCTCTAATTAAAAAGATTTTTTAAATAGGACATACTTCACAGGCCTGTGTATAGGGTGTTTCAAATGAGGCAATCCGTGTAAACTGCTTCACACAGTGCCTAGAACATAGAATCTCTCAATAAATGCTGGCTACTACTGTAAAAAAAGAACAGTACAATTATTTTTAAAAAGTGCTATCATCAATTGTAACAAATGTTCCACATCAGCGCAGTGTGGGGTGGGGTGTGGGAAGCTTGCATTTTATGCATGATTGATCTGTAAACCCACAACTTCTCTAATAAAAAATCAAAAATAAAAAAAAACTAACTAGAAACAATGGAAAGCATGAGCTCAGACAATTTAATAGGTGAGCGGTCTGTTGAAAACTTTTAAAAAATAGAAACGGATGTTTATTTCCCATCAACCTTATTTCCATCTTTGTTGGGCAGCCTGGGGAGCAGC
>JAQZBX010076591.1:0-14395 GCA_029593785.1 Cabassous unicinctus | reverse complement strand
TTAAAAACTCACGGTTCTGGTTCTGTCGTCGCGATTTCTCTCTTTTGTCCCTCTCTCCTCTCGGTGGTATGCAGTCTTTCCCTGCTGTCCTAAACCCTAGAAGATCTATTTTGGGTCTGTTTCAGCCAGTTCTCTAGCTATTTTTCTGGAGAAGAGATTCCTGTGTGTTACTACTCAGCCATCTTCCCGGAAGTCTGTAGAATAAATTTTTACAACAAATTTCTCATGCTACAAAAATATTTTACAAATATGTTTCATTCTAAATTCATTAAATAGGTTCTCATATCTTCTCTGCTGTGCATTTCCAGTGAGTTTAATTGCTTTTGCAATAACTCCATTGCTTTACTCTAACTTCAACTATTTGTCATAGGAAATGCTGTAATGCATTGAATAAACAGAATGTGCACAGTGAATAAGTTAATCAGTAATATAAAAATGGCTTTATACAATTTAAATTTCCTTCTCCATAATAACCTAAATTACTGCACTTTTTGCTTAACTTGTAAAAACTTCTCAATTTTATTCTAATTTGTAGTCAGTTTAGAATAGCAGAGCATTTGAAAGTCATGTGGGCCTGTCCCATGCTTTGCAGGGCATATAGCATTCCTGACTCCTGCCCACTGAATGGCAGTGATCCCATCCTAATTGTGATAACCAAAAATACACCCAAACAGAGTATGTCATTGCTGTTGTAAACCACTGAACTAAATTAATACAGTATATAGTAGTATATAATTAATCCCTTCTGTAACAAGTAGAGGCATATCTACCTTAATTGGAGATAGGCCCAATCCACCTTGTTACATGATAGATTAACCCTGTAGAGAGATTTCTTTCTTTCTTAAGTATTCTAGGACATTTTCGTATAAATTGAATATTGAAGCATGAAAGAGCTTGGAGAGTGGAGGGTAAAAAGTTTTATGGAAAAATCGACTATAATGACAACATGTATTCAAATCAACACTCTTCAAATAAACAAATAGGAATACCTCAGTGCTGTAGAGTTATCACTGCTTTAGGATCTTAGCTGAAAACAACCTTTGGATAGGTATACAGTTTCATTTACTAATCCTTGTTATTGCCAAATCATAAAAAGCAAAAATGAACAGGGAATAGCAGCACACAAAAAAAATCACTGTTTGGAGGTAGTTAGTGGAAACATTTATTATTCACCTATTCTGTGCTATTTATATGTATATTATCTTATCTGTAGAACATATTTTGCCACTTAGTCTTTTTTGTTGTTGTTTCATATCTGTTTCTTCCCCAGCTAAATTGAAAGTCCTCAGGTGAAGGATTCTATCACCTGTTTCTCTATGCATTCCATACCAGAGCTAAACTGGGATAGAAAGGCTTAATACATACATTGAATAGCATAATAAAGTTTAAGCTACCTCTGAATTAAATCTATTATAATTATTTCTACTTTGTAAAGTTTATTTTAAAATATGTTCTTTATTTGGATTGCACAATTATTTCATATACTCATAAACTATTTCATGTTTTTTTCTTCTTTTTAGTTTAGGAAAAGTTTTAAATAAGACTTAGATAATGAGCTGTATTCAAAGATAATATTTTATGGCTTTGTTTTATATGGGCTTTCCACTTAATTTTTGAAAGTATCTGTTTTCCTGAAATTTACAACTATAATAAAGAAAAATAGCTTATATAAGAGTTTTAGTAACTTGTATATGTTATGTTACATTTAAAAACAAAACTTTCAATTTTCAGATATATCATTGTGGTGGAGCATGATCTAAGTGTATTAGACTATCTCTCGGACTTCATCTGCTGTTTATATGGTGTACCAAGTGCATATGGTGTTGTCACAATGCCTTTTAGCGTAAGAGAAGGTAACTTGAAAACGGTTTCTTCCACTCCAGTGTTTTAAAGTATTATTTTTGAACTCAAGTAGTTTTATGTTGCTCTAAATATTTACCATTACTGTGGTCTTTTGGAATTTACTCACTTAACTGAATGTATACACATCAGTTTATGCAAAGCTTATTTCTTTTTGAGAATTTTTTATTGAGGTGGGTAAAAATGCTTTAGCAGTTTCACTACTTTTTTCTGTATTAAAAGTTTGTTCTGTATTTTGACTTCTGTAGCATCAGTGTAGTATTTATAGCTTCCAAGGTGTTGGCATGGCTTTTAAGCTATCTTGTATTCATGAAGATAGTTTTTTAAATACCTAAAGTGCTGTTTCAGAAAAATTTGTATTACATCATATATTTGAATTAAAAGGTGATGGTGGCCTTTCTAATTTATAGAAAGCACATAAATACTTTAAATGTGAGATGGAATTGCTATAACTTAATCTATGTCTGCGTGAGATAAACAGATTCATATTTTAAAGAAAAATTTGTGAGTTTATAACCTGTCCAATTTTCTTGCCAGTTGCCTTAAGAGATAACACAATCAGTTAATTTTATTTTCAGTTAAAAATATTTATTGAGTACCTTCTCTATAATATACACTAATTCTAGAGTCAGTTTCATAAGGATGTGGGCACGTGGCAATAATTCTTCCATGATTAGTTATGCCATGTCTAAAAGCTATACCATTCAAGTAATTGCTCCTGGTAAGGTTTTTTTCAGTGTGCCTTATTTGTTAAAAATTGTTTATGTAAAAGCTCTCTACGAATGCTAAAGCCAATTACAGTTTACAGTTTGTACTTCCCGCCCCCTGCCCGCCCCAGGAGGCACCGGGAACCGAACCCGGACCTCCCATGTGGGAGGTGGGCACTCAACAGCTTGAGCCACATCCGCTCTTATTTTTTTTCCCTAGAAAATAAAACAGTAGTTTTACAATTCATTTAATAGCAACTGGTAATCATAAAATTTTCCTTCTTTAGACATAACTGCAAAATTAACACTGGTTATTTTCAGAGTTATTGCAGTTGCTATATCTCTTAAGGTTGACCAAAGAAACCTAGAATTACAGCCATTTCCCATATAAGATGGTCATATAATAAATCAGATTTTTTAATCACCAGCATGCTAAAAACCAGACCTAGGGGATAAAACTAGGTCTCGGGACATATGCATGGTTTCTAGTAGAGCAAATGTATAGGCTACTCTGATTATCACAGAATCAGGACTGTGAGAATATTCACACTGTACTCCCTTTTAAATTCAGAAAACAAGCATTGCAATAGGAATGTAAAGAGTGACTTGCTATGATTTTTGAGCGGAAGTCAGAGAGCCTTGATTTCCTTACGTGATAAATTAAGTGCTTGGATTCAATGGCCAGTAAGGTTCCTTCAAGTTTTTTATTTAATTTTTGGCTTTTTTAATCTCACGATTATAGTTTTAAAAGAGTTTACAATCCAAAGTCATATGCTCATTTTGTTAGAATAAATGTATCTCTTCATTTGTTCAAATATTTCTTGAACACCTATGTTCTAAGCTGAAACTATAGTAGGAAGCAAGATAAACCTGCCAACCATGGATTTTACAGTTTTAGTAGGGAGGGATTCTATTAAACAATGTGTTGGTTTACTTTCAGTTATCAGAATGTTTAGATAATGATGCTTGCTTTGTACAGTAATGCCAAAAGAAATGTTAAAGGAAGTTTAGTTCATTATTCAATTTATTGTGAACCTGCAAAATTAATTTGAAGAATGCAAAAATCTAACTTCAAAGTATATGGTTCACTACCATGTGAACATTGAATACTTAACAGATCACATTATTTTTTAAATTATCCCCCAAACTAGTGATTTTGTCATTCTGAATATATTCCATTCTTATCTAGTTGTCATTTTTTTAAAAACAATTGCAATTTTTTATTTAAAAATAAAAGAAATGGTATGCCAAATTTCCACAACCTTTTACATAAAACCTGCTGTAAAAATCTTATAAAAGTCATGTGTCATAATGAAAAGATTTATTATTAGGTGTGTAATATATATGCACAAGCTATTGAAACGTGCATTGACATGATACATCATGTTGTCCCTTCATTGTATGCAGACCTGCATGTTCTCAAAAATCCACAGACATTTAAAATCCATATGTGGATCCCTAAGAGCCCAATTTTTTGCTTTTATATAATTAATTTTGCTGTTGAAAATTTTAGTCTCTAATTGATATTAACTAACTTATTTATAATGACTTTCTAACAGGCATAAACATTTTCTTGGATGGCTACGTTCCAACAGAAAACTTGAGGTTCAGAGATGCATCACTTGTTTTTAAAGTGGCTGAGACAGCAAATGAAGAAGAAGTTAAAAAGATGTGTATGTATAAATATCCAGGAATGAAGAAAAAGATGGGAGAGTTTGAGCTAGCAATTGTGGCTGGAGAGTTTACAGATTCTGAAATTATGGTGATGCTGGGGGAAAATGGTAAGTTTTGCTTATTTTGTGATACTTGAAATTCTTTTTATCCAGTTGTAATAGTTGTAATTATTCCATGAAAAACTAACTTAATTATAGAGTTGGGAGCATTCCTTGCTCATCTCTATTTGGAGATTTTCTATTTTTAAATTCAGGTTATTCTACTTTTGTAAATAGTGGAAAGAGTTGTATTACCAGCATTTTTTATATTAGTTTGATATTATACCTGTAGCTGTGAGATGAATCTGACCACCAAATATGTGGTATTGCTCTCAGGATTTTTATGAAAATTAAATTTGTATGGTAATCTTACAGGTTATGAAACTACTGTAGAAGAAATTTTTATACACGGGTATGGCATTATTAGTGTTTAACATAGGAATTTTGAATCAGATTGCAATTAATTTAACTATTTCATGTAAGTGATCTTTAAAATGATGGTAAACTACCAAAAAAAAAAAAAAAACACACAAAAGAACAGCCTACACTATCTTACCAATTGTGTGCATTGATATTTTAGCTGAATAAGTATTTTTAAATCTAAATTCAGACTTGCTTACATCATGCTCTGTGGACTCACCATTTATTAAAATGGTCATTATAAGCATTAGCTAGTCTTTATTCCTCCTAATTAGCTTAGCATGGCACTTGAGAGGTGAACCATGAAAATCTGTTTTCCCCTATAACCTTCAGAATTCAGTAGTGTCTGTATCTTAAAAACAAATTTCTCAGTTAAAACCAAGTAGGACATAGTGATTTACTCTTAACTGTGAAGCATCCTTCAAGTCAATATGTTCTATATTGTGTTGCCAGGTACTGGTAAAACAACATTTATCAGAATGCTTGCTGGAAGACTTAAACCTGATGAAGGAGGTACTGTTGTACTGTTGAATATTCTCACTCTGTTCCATATGGTAAACTTTGAAGATCTGGGCAGTTTTCAGTGTCTGTCTTATTTACATTAATTTGCAGGAGAAGTACCAGTTCTAAATGTCAGTTACAAGCCACAGAAGATCAGTCCCAAATCAACTGTAAGTTGTTCTGTTATTTGGAGATTAGAGGAAGTTTTATGTATATGCCTATAGCTTTAGTCCTTTGCTGTTATCAGAATTCTTCTCTTAATTAGATTCTGTACCGTTTTATTGGAAGTGGCTAGGGAGAGTATTAAGTCTACGGTCCTTGATTCATTTCCACTACTAGAAGGAATGCTTTTAAGATCTGTTTGGCATCTTTTTCCAAAATAAACTTTTACAAACCTGATGGGTTTTGTGTTGCAAATGATACCTTCAAGAAAGTGGGAATGCAACCCACAGAGTGGGAGAAAATATTTGCAAATCGTATACCTAATATAAAATTTGTATCCAGAATTTATACTCTTACAACTCAATTAAAAATTGGCAAAGCTAATGCAAGTTGTTAATAATGGGGGTGGGGGTGGTATCCAACTTTTTCTGTATGATTTTTCAATCTCACTAAGTTATTAATGAAATGCAAATTAAACCACCATAAAATACCACTTCATATCCACTAGGATGGCTAAAATCTGCATTCAAAAAGATAACACGTGTTGGCACTGTGCGAATCTTTTGGTGACAAATTGGCATACTTTTGCTCTGGGGCTTTAGAAGAGTTCTGTACTGAAATGTTAACATTGAAATGCTTTTTTTTTTTTTTCATTCAAAATAGGGAAGTGTTCGCCAGTTACTACATGAAAAGATAAGAGATGCTTACACTCATCCACAATTTGTGACTGATGTAATGAAGCCTCTGCAAATTGAAAATATCATCGACCAAGAGGTGCTCTAAAATAATTATTTTTGTTTTTTAAACTTTGGTGCCTCAACATGGTTCACTAAACTTCTTCTCCAAATAGGTGCAGACATTATCTGGTGGTGAACTGCAGCGAGTAGCTTTAGCTCTTTGTTTGGGCAAACCTGCTGATGTCTATTTAATTGATGAACCGTCTGCATATTTGGATTCTGAGCAAAGATTGATGGCAGCTAGAGTTGTCAAACGGTAAATGTCTTGGCCATACAAGTATTTCTTTTGGGTATGTGTACTGGCATATAAGAATGTTTAATATAACAATTGTTTTATGATAAACTATATCAGAAATTCCAAAATTGTCGTTTTAGTTTCATACTCCATGCGAAAAAGACAGCCTTTGTTGTAGAACATGACTTCATCATGGCCACCTATCTAGCAGATCGAGTCATCGTTTTTGATGGTGTTCCATCTAAAAACACTGTTGCAAACAGGTAAAAATTACTTTTTTTTTTAATTTTAATTGCTAACAATTAGAAAATTGTTACATTTAAATTTTTCCAATAAACTTATAATCATTGAAGTCATACTTTAATTTGTAAAAAAGGAAAGAGAGAACCAGAAATTCTAGACATGGTTCTGTGATTCCCAAGATCATTCATATTGAATACTGGATGAGACTATAGAATACTAGCTTTCAGACAATAGTGTAATATAGAACCCCTGGCCCAGGGGGATAAGCATGCAGAGATCTGGACCCCTCACCTTTTCTTTCATCATAACTTTCATCGGCTTCATTCTTTGGATTTCCAAATAAGATTCATTAGGATTTGGTTTTTTGTAGACAATTCATTGAAAACCATTGATTTTAGTACATGTCGAATAAAGAAAGTTACATGATTTGCCCAACTTAGACCTGGTAGAGCTCAGCATAGATTCCGAATATCTGGTATTGATCTATATCAGAGTTAAAAATTCTTCCCTCTTATTTCCCTTAGCCTGATTGAAAGCACTTGTGATATAGAGAAGCTAAACACTCAAATCAGTTTATTGGAAATTCCTTATAACTTTAGTGCTAAAATCTTGAATTAGGTTGAATTATATGAAATTAAATATTCAGTCATTTTTGATCTATAAAAACAATTTCATGCGGTCCCAACATGTAATCTTTTCTGGTGTTGGGGAGGTGGAGAATGGAATTGCTGCTAGAGTAATCCAGGAAATAAAAGTACTGAGCTTCTTCCCAGAAATCCTTTGTTTTCATTTTAAATGTGTATAACAGCGATTGAGAATTATATATTTCTTTAAGAGTTAGAGGAATTTCTTGGAATATATAAAGTCTGTTTATTCAAATAATTATTTTCACTTTGTATTTACAGATTCTTAAAATGTTTCACATATATGAGCTGATTTAGCATGATTTAAGAACTAGCTTAGGTGAGAACAATGAATAAAGCATAAATTTTTTTAATGTCTCTTTTTCCATATTAGAAACACAGATTAAACTGTTTGTTTTGCACAAAAATATTATAGCCAAGCAAAGTATAGTCCAGAGCAAAGACATTTTTAAATATAGAATTTATCATATGCTGTGATTATACTGTTATGCAATTGATTTATAATTGTGGAACTAGAGGGAACAGGAATTCTTAATACTCTTCATCTTAAAAGATAGTTAAATTTGGAGGGTAAAATTTAATTACAGTTGGTATTTTTTCTTTTCATAGTCCTCAAACCCTTTTGGCTGGCATGAATAAATTTTTGTCTCAGCTTGAAATTACATTCAGAAGAGATCCAAACAACTATAGGCCAAGAATAAACAAACTGAATTCAATTAAGGTATGCAGAAAAACTATCTTAAATCATGGATAACTTCTATTCAGTGTTAAACAATTGATTGAAAGGCATTTTTCACATTGGAAGGCTCTTTCTTTAAAAATGCATATATTTCATAAATTCTAAGATTCATATTATTTTCATATTTTAATATTTGAATGGCATATTTCAGTCTGTTATGCAGCAATTGTGATGAGTAATTGTGTCCCCTACCCTTGGTGTAGTTGTAAATATTTTCTAAAAGATAAAAATTTCTCTTGGTTATTCAAAAAAAAGAAAAAATGAATAAACACTAAAAGCCATTTCTGCCATTCTTGAAGTGCCTACTTAGAAAGTTGTTTACATTTCATGGCCCTCTATCCATTGTCCTTAAGAACCTTTAGAAGTATGCTACCTGTACTGTAGCACTTTATTTTCAGATTTATACTCTAGCTTTGCTACTAAACAGTGAGCTCTTGGAAGGGAAAGACAAGGTCATTTTACTCACATTGTATTCTTAAGCACCTAACACAATGTCTTTAATATCTTGGGCCTTTGCTATGTTTTTTGTTTATAAATAATTGTTGTTACTCCTTTGCCAGGATAACAAAATTACAAGTTTTGGCTTAGCATTCAGGAGTTTCCTCAGTAACGAAAAGCATTTTAAGCAGAAAAGAGGAGCTAAATTCTCCAATGCTTACTATGTACACCTTAATCCCAAGAATTTCTTCCGCAGCGTTAACACTTTGTATTACTATTTTTGGGGTAGAGAGTCAGGGTTCAGTCCCTAGATAGGCCTGTTAATCATTTCTGTATGCCCACTCACCTTAGACAGTCAAACCTTAATCCTATTAAGATTTAGGCATGTGGGTAGATGGATCATTATTGACCAATCTATAAACAGTACTATTTTTATATACATTTTGGGTAATAGGCATCTCTCAAACTGACAATATATTAGCATTCGGGCCAGGTGCTTAAGGTGAAATTATGAAAATGGAATTTGATAGTTTTCCCAGAAACATAAAGCATCTTGGATAAAGTAGCTTTGCTTGAATTGGAGGAAGTGAGGTATTCTAGTAGTAGTGCTATTTTGCTCTAGGGCGGGGGTAGAGGTAGTCCACTTGCCTTTAAGTATTGGACTACGAATATGCAGTAGGTGGTACATAGGAGATTGTACAAAGGTTGTTGTAAACACCTCTTAGTAATACCTTGGGTCAAAGTCTACCTCTACATAGAAGAATGGTGTTGCTGATTTCTTCTGTTTGTCTATTTCATTTTCTAGGATGTAGAACAAAAGAAGAGTGGAAACTATTTTTTCTTGGATGATTAGACTGAGTCTGAGAATATTGAAAAGAAACATTAGGATTGTTGTATAAAACTTTAATCAGGTTTTATGCCCCACATACTCTGGAGCTTGAAGTGTAATTTACTTAATGTAACATCAAAAGCAAGTTATGTTGTAAATTGTACTCTGTAAAAGGAAATGCCACTTTTCTGTTCTTGGTGACAAGTCCCTTTTTGTGCATAATATTTTAAAATGAAGACATTTCAAGTTATACAAATTACCTCCAAGTTTTTATGATGTTTGGGAAGATTTTCAATATGTGTATTATATTCATGTATCAAATGCTGACCCATGTTGCCCCATTTTAAAAATCTTTGAGAAACGTTTTCTGTACTTATATGATCTGCCAAGTATGTCTGTATAATGAAACTGCTCTTATTTTAAAAGCCGGTCGAAGACTCCACTAATGAGATTTGATAAATAAACATCTATCAGGATTATAGTTTGTTATTTGTTCTTAATCTTTGTTCCTTATTGCCAGTATATTACTTTCCAAGAAAGATTACTACAAAATACCACAGTCAGAAAATGGGTATTTGCTACTAATTTAAGCATTGTTTTTAAACGTTTTTTGGTGCTTTTGAACATCTTTATCAAAAGTCATTTCAATGCCCCCCTGCCCACTAAAATGAAAGAAAAATAAAAATAGCATTTTTACTCTGAATTACTCAGTTTTACCATTCTATAAGAGTCTGTATTCAGCTTAATTATTTTCAAGGGTTTGTCATCTTTTAAAAAACATAAATTTATATGTTTTAAAGATTTAGGAAAAAGCATTTCTAAAGAACATTGGAAATGTTCCCTTAAAGCAGTAGTCCCCTCAAAATACAAATCTGAAGAAGTCCCACAGGTTCAAAAATCTTAAGAAGTTGGTGCTTTAAGCATCTATGTAGTTTTTTAATTTCCATGGATTTTTCTGATGGGCAGCCACGGATTGTAAACCATATCCCTAAAGAGAATATTAAAGCACAAGAGTCCCCAGATAGCAGTACATATATTATCCCTTTGGTACTAAATATATTCACTTCTAAGTTTGGATATAGAGGACCATATTATCTAAATCTGACTTTTTTTGAGTTTTGGATAGTGTGTAGTACAAGTTCTTCCAAAAACTTACACAAATCTGTTCAGTTCCTAAGTTTAAATAAAATGAAACTATTTTCAATTACCCTTCTGACTAATGTACTCAACTGAAATTTACTATTAGTGAAGAAAAGTGCTTACTAAATAAATGGGGAAAGCAAAAAGAGGGAAGAATTAGAAATTATCTGAACAGACTTAGAACGCCTCAAAACGAGAAGCCTTGATTAACATGAAAGCAATGTTTAAAAGCATACTTCATTGGGCCCCATTAAGCCTTTTTAAAATAATTTAAGTAATCCATAAATCTATATTATGTTTGTGAAAAGTTCAGTTTCAGGGAAGTATATGGAATAAAAAAGTTACCTCCCTTCTGACATTACCCTCACAAAGGTTCCCAGCACTTAATAATACATATCCTTTCATGCCTTTTCTGGTACTCTTTAAGTGTGAATATGTAAAGGGTTGGTTGTTTTGTCCATAAACGGGATTAAACTAAAATAGTGCCTATTTTAAGGATAGGTTGAATTTGCCGATGATTGTTTAAAATATATTGAATAAAATAAGCTAAAAACTTTATTTACCAATTTTGTATCCTGTCCTAAAGAAAATCTTGTGCTGTAAGAACACAGTTCTTTCTATGCTTGCTGATAAGAGAATATGTTTTAATTCATGTAAATGAAGTTTTAAAACATGGATTTAGATGTTACTTAAAATTTCAGATAGTAATAGGTCGACAGTTGCTAAATAGAGGAAGTAGTTCCCAGGAAAAAGTAATAGTTGAGGAGTTATAAGGATAAATGAAATAATCAATGTAAAGCAGAATGTGTTAAATCAGAGGCAGAAATGAGCACAGGGCATTCAAGACAGTGGGAGGGAAGAATGAATAGACTGATGGGGTTTCAGTGCCTCTAAATTACAAGTACATGTTTAAAGTTGTAGGGATCAAAGACAAAGCAAGACCAGTTGAGAAGCAGTTAGAATTAAGATAGCAGTTTAAGATCTTCGTCTGTTCACTTAACTCATACATGTCTAAACTTGCAGGATTTTATCTGCTCTTACCTTTGGTGGATTGCTTCCTTTTATTATTTTGGTTTGTGAGCTGCTGTTTAGTGAGGAAGAATTCTGAGGTTAGTGTGGCAAACACTCCTCCTTTCCTTTCCAACCCCATACTCACCAGCACCTCCTTCCTTGCCAATTTGTTAGGGTGGGTGGTGTGTCCAGCCCCAGGTGGCAGATACTTGGTCCAAAAGACATGACAATCCTTCCTAATGTTCTTAGTATCCCTTGCCACTTGTTCATAACCACATGACCTAGTTCTGGCCAATAAATTGAAAGCAAAAGTCTGTGTGGAGTGTTTTCTGGAAAACCATTTGCTTTTCTAATAAAAGGGAATAAGTACTTGGTACCACTTCTTTTAGATGTGATATCTGGAGCAAATGTTTTTGTGCTCATGAAGTGACACACACAAGGGGATGCCAAGGAAACCACAAGGATGCTTGTCTTGACATCAAATACTGCACAACTGCCATAAATTCCTGTTTAAGCTACTGTAAGTGAAGTTAGGGCTCTTGCATTCCTCATAGGCTGAGGTATGTCCCTCCAAAGGCATTTGCTTCTATCAGGTGATCCAAGTGTCATATGCTTGGAATCACTTTATCTTTCTCGGTTTGGGGATTCCTGACCCTGAAACCTAAACAAATTTGATAACATTCTTAGTGTCATTTTAATAACCTCGTATAGGAATTACTATTCACCCTTTCATTGAGGTGCCTTTAAAGCAAATATGTTAGTTCCAGCTCCCAAATTCATGTGTCTCTGTCTCCCATATTTAGATAGTTCTTGGTTAACGAGACTGGCAACCATCCCCATCTATCCCTTCCCATGGAGGGCAGCCTTTAAGACTTTTTTTAAAAAAGACTATCCTACCTTACTAGGTATTTTGTAGCATGACTTTTTCCAATCTACCATATTGCCATCCGGCCTCGATTTCCCCACATGTAAAACAAAAATGTGGTTGGGGGAGAAAATTAAGGCAATGTTTGTAGAAGTACCCTAATAAAATTAAATGTGTTGCTATGTCCAAATTTAGGAAGTAAATTAGAGGAAGCACATGGCAAGGTACACAAGTAACAAGTATATCCCTATGTCGGCAGATAGTTTCCTATTTCACCTGCCAGAAGATGGTTATTCCAAAACCAAGGTTCTCATTAAAAACAAAATGTATTTTACAACACAGAATTCTTTGTTGAAATCAGTTAATAACCTGCCAGTTTAGTATGATTATTCAAAGGGATAGAATGCCATAGGAACAACTCTTCTGTGTTTTTATTTTTGATCTTTAAAAGGTTTTTTGTTCTAAGTGTAAAAAATAAAATATCACAGGACTGACATTTACTTTTTAAAGTGTTGACTCTGAAGCCCCTAATTCTTTAATGTCACCATCAGATCCAAAAAAAACAAACATGTTCATAATAACGTCTATAGCTTTTCTTAAAAAACTTAACCTAAGAATTACTCTATTATGAGGGCTCTGCTTTATGCTCAGAGGAGCTTATGAAGTCAGGGTATGGGTCAATGAAGAAGAGACGTTTTCTTCCTCTTTTGTAGTTATTTACATTCTCATTCTATTCCCTAGACCTGGACCTAAAAGCCTTTCAACAAAGCACATGAAGCTGTTAATAAATTGGAAGAAAAAAGGTCCTTCTAATTGTAGAGAAACCTTGTATTGGACACCTCTTGTGCATCACTGACTTCTAGTTTCACCTTTTATCCCATCCACTTGTGAAGAGACCAATTCTGCAGAGTCCCCAACCAGCTACACAAATCCCTTGCTTCCCTCCCCACACTCTGGCTTCTCGGTTGTAGCCATATGGAAACCCACTAACCTTCACACAATCAACAGCTTCCCCTTATTCTCTTTCCTCTTTCTCCCCTTTCCCCAAGATTCTCTGGTATTTTATTCAACTCCTCAGGCAGTCCCAAAACTCATAGTTGGCCAACTCATTATCTTTATATTGGCTCATCCTTCCTAGCCTGCTGCCCATTCCTGGATTACCTATTTAATACTTGCTGTGAATGAAGCCTTTGCTTAGGTTCCTGGGGGAGCCAAACAAAAAAAAGTCCATACTCTGATTAACAATATTCTTAGGCGACTTGATTTAATAAAGAAAATACAAGTTTTGTTTTAAAGAATCTAAGTATTTCTCAAATATTTTTATACTAAGTATTCTAAATATGTTGTTATATAACTTCTTATATATTCTGCACTTTCCCATTTCATTTAGTGATTGCTACAAAAATAGTGAGCAATGACTGGCTCTGGAACCACTGAGATTCAAATCCAAATTCTGCTGCTTACTAGACAGGTTCCATGATCTTAGGCAAATTACTTAGCTTAGTCTCAGTTTCATTATGTATGTAAAGTAGGGAAAACAGAACCTACCCATAGGTTTATAAATCACACAACTTTTTAGTTGCACATACTAGAATTATTTTTTGGCTGGCTAAAGGCCATGGAAGCCATCTCTTATTTTAAGACTTTACTAAAATTCCTCTTAAGATTTATATGCTATATATTACTTAGTTAGCTCTAGAAACCAAAGAGTCACAAGCAAATCAAGAGACTAATTTAATATATGCACACAGTTTTATATATATATATATATATAATGCAGCATCACACCATGTAGGGCATTTACTCTTATTTTATACATTCAGGTATGTTTAAAACACTTCTTAAGGCTACAAAACAGAACATAGAAAAATAAACAGTAATATATTGAACACTTACAAAAAGTGATGTGATAAAGAATATAAAGTACTATTTTCCTTTCAACACTTCAAAAGATATGTATATATATTTTTTTCTTTTTACAAGTAACATCACAAACGACCACATCTTCACATGCTTTTAAGTATATTTGTACTCAGTGTAAGGCTATTATTTTTCATACGTAAATTTTTTTTCTAGCTCTGTAACAATGCAATTTTTAATCCATTCAAGTAAATTCAACCCCAAAGTTTGCTGTTTCCAGCATTAAGACATG
>JAQZBX010076590.1:0-14411 GCA_029593785.1 Cabassous unicinctus | reverse complement strand
GATCATAGGTGCAATCAGCCATCTATGCAGTAAACTCACTGATGACTAAAGCCCATAAGTCCATAAATGTCCTTGTATTACAATTAGCCCAGTGCTTGCTTGACCAAAAACTGGGCACAATTGCCTGGCTGAGTTGACACATTATCCTAACCATCACATATGGTATGTAAATATATCACAATAAAACTGCTTAGGAAATGCATAAATAATTATACAAGAATAGCCAGAAATAGCAGCTATATACAGCAGGTGAAACAGCAAGATTAAGAAGGGAGGAATTTCTCTACTTATTTGTTGTTTATTATTATTGAAATAATGAAAATGCTTTATTAATTATTGAAGTGATAAACACACAACAGTGTGAATATACCAAATACCATTGATTGTACACTTTGAGTAAATTGATTGCTTTATTAATACGTATCAATAAAATTGATTTGTTTAAAAAAATAGGGTTGGTTGGGGGGAAAATATACCAAATGTAAGATATGGATTATAGTTAGTTGTAAAATTTTGAAACTTAAAGAAAAAAATTGCAATCATCTGTAAAAGTGAACATGTAAGCACCCTACTTAACAGGAAATAATTTTTTCAGGGTGTCTAAAGTAGCTGTGATTGCAATATCAAAGACTGAAAATATGCCAATGACCACTAATCTTGAACAGATGCATAGTCTGTGATAAATTCATAATAGAATACAGCAGTGGAAATGATTAGGCTAGAGTGACATCCAGTAACATGATAAAATCATAGAAAGTCAACACTGAGTGGTAAAAATAACATGCAGAAAACCAAGCATTACAAAATATAATTTTAATAAGGCAAGAAATAAGAAAATCTAAATAATATACTTTAATGACACATGCATATGCAAATTACTTTTAATTTTTGATTCACTAAAATTGCAGGATTGGGATTACTTCTGAGAACAGGCAGAGGAATGGCATCTGAGGATGCACACAGGAAGTTTTCTAGGTATTCTAGGTAGGAGGCTACAAAATTGTATGAATAAATTGTGTATATTATTCAACATGCATGAAAAGTAATAATAATATATAAAAAAAAGAGAAGCTCTAAAACCTTTTTTTTCTTTAGTTAGAAAAGTAAATTTTTGTTAAGTAGAGATGATATTACACTGAAAATTAAATCTTTCAACTTCATGGTTTTAGGATGTTCCAGGATACTGAGATAAAGCTTTTTTTTAGAAAATAAAATTGAAAAAAAATTATCAAACAAATCATTACTATTTATACATGTAAAAACTAAGTTTAATGCAAATTTAAGGGAACATACTGCTTATGCAAAGTAATACATTTCTTTATTCATATTTTCAGCATCATGGTGACACAATAGAAAGCTCTCCCTATTTTAAGGATGCCAAAAATGCCAATAATAACTAGAGAGGAAAAACATAAAAGTGTGCTTACAACATGGGTTACTATGATATTCAAGTCCAAAGTAAATTATTATCTCTCCCTTAATAAAGATGTAGAAACTGTTTTCATCATCAAATACATCCCATCTAACACAAGATAATTTTCAAACCAAATATCCTGAAATGTACATGCATAGACACTGAGCTGAAGAACAGAAGTAATCTTAAATTAAAAATTCATAATTCCCTTAAAAAAATCTGCTGTGTTGATAGAAAAAAGATACAAAACAAACAAACAAAAAACACTTGACCTCAGAAATTTGTCGTTAGCCAAATTTCTATCTAATTGGGATGATATTAAATTTTCAAAAGTAATTTGTTTTAATATTTTCAAAATAAAAAAGAACTTTCTTCTAAACCCCATTTCAATAAAAACTGAGAAAAATAAATCTACATTGTGAGCTTAGTTATATTTTTACTTAAAAGGACAAATACCTATATCTTTTATTCAGCCACCAGAATTTCTCTATTAGACTGATTCTTATCAAAGGATACTTTATTCTACTTTTTGATGCCTTTGCATGAATAAAGAGAAGCAACTTCAGAGAATCCATTGAATTGACTAAATCATCCATTATGAGAATTTTCTGCCTGTTTGCCTGTTTAGAATTAACATCAAATGTGTTCAGTGTGGGTGACACATTGTTATTCTACCTACAGTTAATTTTTTACACCAGAGTTTTCCCATAGCATTTTTCATCTCAGAATTTCTCAAAGTGTATATTAAAGGATTCAACATGGGAGTGATAATGGTAAAAAACACACTCACAGACTTATCGATGGGAAAGTTGGAAACAGGTCTAACATACATGAAAATACAGGGGACAAAATAAAGGACAGCCACCATGATGTGGGAGCTGCAGGTGGATAAGGCTTTGTGCCTCCCTTCCTGACTGTGAGATTTTAGGGAGTTTAGGATGACCCCATAGGAGATGAGCAGAAGGATGAAGATGACCATGCATACTGCACCATTGGCAACCACTGTGAGGCCTATAAAGTACGTGTCAGTGCAGGCAAGTTCCAATAATGGGTATATGTCACAGACGAAGTGGTCAATGACATTGGAGCCGCAGAAGGGGAGGCTGTACACAAAAAGAAGTTGAACCACAGAATGCACAAAACCTCCAACCCAGGCCACCAGCAGCAGCAAGATGCAGATTTTTCTGTTCATGATGGCCAAGTAATGTAGTGGCTTGCAGATGGCCACGTAGCGATCATAGGCCATTGCCACCAGCAGGAAGACCTCCGCACCACCAAATAAATGTTCTATAAAAAGCTGGCCCATACAAGCTTGGAAGGAAATAGTCTTTTTGTCACAGAGTAAGTCT
Organism: Cabassous unicinctus; assembly: GCA_029593785.1. NCBI lineage: Eukaryota > Metazoa > Chordata > Mammalia > Cingulata > Chlamyphoridae > Cabassous > Cabassous unicinctus. The sequence goes on along the minus strand of JAQZBX010076590.1, from coordinate 11,648 downwards.
GAAATCATTTTGGGAGAAATTGCAGTGGAATAAGCCGCATCCATGAGGGAAAGATAGGCGAGGAAGAAGTACATGGGTGAGTCCAGCGAGGAGCTGGCAGTAACAGTCACCACAACGAGCACATTGCCAACCATAGTCACAAAGTAAATGAGCAAAAACAGGACAAATAATGCTTTTTGCCCCTCAGGATTCTGAGTAAGGCCCAGGAGGACAAATTCTGTTATATTGTTATTGTGCCCCATTTACCCTTCTCTAAGACCTGTTTCAGAGATGAGAGCTTGGGAGAACAGGATCTGTAATGAAATTGTGAACATGACTACAAATACATTCATTATGTCATTAAGCAAATCGTCACTGTATGTTCTACAGTGGCTTACACAACATAAACATTTCATAAATATTTATTGATATCATCTTCCAAAAAGCCTTATATAGTTTCCTTTGACAATCCTATTTCCACTCAGATGACTTGCTTGGACCTAAAAGTAAGAGGCTCCATCTCAAAGGCTTAGGGGATCTTCCATGTAGAAAAGTAGTCAAAAGCCCCAAAGACGTCCATGCATTTAATAATAATTAATGTATTAATTAATACATTTATTAATGTATTTAATAATTTAATACTTTTAAATAACTTATTTAAAGTATGCCAGCTCTTGGCAAGGAAGTCAGCAATGACGAAGAAGGAAAAGGTTCCTGCTATCAAGAAACTTACTTACTATTGTGTAGGTAAACTCTAAACAATCAAATTGGCATAGAATCAGTCCTCTGAGTTGGTAGTATCTGTGTTGAGTACCTTTGCAATATGTCCATATACCACCAAAAATAATGTCTCTTCTGAAAATCGTGCTTAATGCTATGATATTCCACTACTGGAGGTTCAATCCCTATTGTCTTAAAGATGATTCAATTTCATAAATTTACTAAATTTTAAGAGCTGGACTTTCAAATGTACCAAATAACTATAAAATTATGTAGTACATATCAAGACTTTAAGTAAATAATTGAGACTGAACTTAAATGACTCATAACTATCACCAACTAGTACACTAATAGCTAGTATTTTTTCAAAACACTTGGAGTGTGCTGTGTGGTAAGGGGAATATAATAGGCAATGAAAAGAGAGAGAGGAAAATGGGACAGTTTTATTTACAATGCTTCTTAGGCATGGAGAGTGCTCAAAACTATATTCCAAAATGCAGCAGGGAAATGTTCAAGCTCAGTATAAGAAGTCATGGGTTTCAGCCATTCTCTAAATTTAATTACAAGTGTGTGTTTTCACTGAAAAATAGATTGAATTAGATAATCTCAGAATCGTTTCTAGTCCAACTATCTATACTATCAGTGCAGCTCCAACTTATTCTGTTACTCTATTTTTCATTTTTTTCCTAAATTGATAATCAGACAATAATTTCCAAGCTTACCAATGCTAGTCAGTGGCAAGTAAGATTTGATAATTACAGTGACCAAATAATCATATATATGATTTTATATATCATGTAATACATAAAATCCCACGAAATAAGATTATGATTCCATTGGCTTATTTGTAATGTATAACATGTTTCTTTTGTTATTTGGCAAAATGAACAAAAAAACGTCTTTCAGGCTGTAATGCTAAAACCAAATAGACTTAAATATATCCATTTTGATTTCTGTGCTTTGTTAACTTAATTTTCTCTATTCTGAATTCCTCTAATGAAAACATATGTAAGATATTGGTTATATTTCAATACGTCACAAAAATTTTCAGTAAGTATTTTTTGTTAGCTTTTTTAAAAGAACTCACCTCTTGGGTCCTGTCCTTCATCCTGAAAAGCAGTTCTTCTTTCTCTGAGGGTAATAGTAGATACCTCCTACACCTATCTATTTGTGATGATAAAACACATGACATTGTTTGGTTAATCAGTGAATCTAGAAATAGTTCCATATATTGTAACTATACTTTCCATATTTCTAAGACTTCCCATCATCTCAGTCTTTCAGATAAGAGTGAGGTATAGAAGTATACAGAGTAAATGCCTAGAATATAAAGATATTAAATAAAATATCAATATTTATTTGTAAAGACAGCTGAACATTCTCACCTGCTGGGAATATGGGCTCAAAGGAAAACAAAGATGATATGTTTGCATGAAAATGTAAAAACTGGCCTAATTAATGTAAATTAACCTGATCAATTTCATTATTTGGTGACACAAGCAAATTTAAAAACACTGACTTTAGTTATTAAATTTTCCTTTTCTCAGTCAATTTTGATGAAACAACCAAAAATTACTTTTCTTGCAAATTTAGGATAACATTCATGGCCCTGGCCATTAAGATTTTACCCAACAATGCAAATGCTGGAATTTAACTTTCTGGAAAAGCCAATGCTAGTGCTTTCTTGCAGGTAAGTGTAGAACTCTTTTGCCATTCATTCATTCAAACAGCATATACCTATGGCTGCTTCTTCTCTAACTAAAAGCCTGATACTCTATCTCCCCAGCCTCATCCCAGGAAATTGACACCTTCTACCTCCTACAAGCAATGGGAGGTATAGATGCCAGAGAAAATATAACAAGAAAACATCTAGAGGACTAGATAACAATTGAAGACAAAATCCAGCCTGTGCAGAAATTTGAGTTGTCAGAAATCTCTTGGGTCATTCTATAGATTAGCTTATTAGAATATTTGGAACAAATTCAAATAGAGTAAACTCTCCAAGACAGTTTTCTCCCCTACAACAATCCCTAGAGATAAAAGACTTCGGTCTTGCCAAGAAAATTAGCAGAGAACAAAGTATTATAAAAATAAATAAATAAAACCTGTAATGTGAAAAGGAAATCTTAAAGTGGATAATTATTTGTAATCATCATATAAGGAATTCTATAGGTAATGGAGAAAATGTTTCATCCAAACGAAGTGAGAACAAACCCGAGGTTCCCTTATCTAATCACATCACCATATGACAGCCTTATACTATCTGTTAGAGGCATAGAGACAGAGAGAAAAGGGACAGAGAGCAAAGGGACTGGGAATAATACTGAAATTGATGTGCTCGTTCAGTTTCCTAGGTCACTCAAAGCAATACCATGAAATGGGCTCAGTTGAAACAATGTGAATTTATTTGCTTATGATTAGAGTCTGGGAAAAATGTCCAAATAAGGGCATCATCCATTGATGCTTTCTTCCTGAAGACCAGCTACTTGAGATCGCTGGATCCTCCGCCACATGGTAAGGCACATAGCAGTGTTTGCTGATCTCTCTTTTCTCTTCTAGTTTCTATGCTTTCAGCTTCTTCTTCCATGGCTTTATCTCTCTCTTTCACTCTTACTTTCTCTCTCTCTCTCTCTCTCTCTCTCTCTCTCTCTCTCTCTCTCTCTCTTCTCAATCCATTTATAAAGGACTCCAGTAAGAGGATTAAGACCCATTCTGAATGAGGTGTTTCAAATCTTAACTGGAGTAGCCTAGTAAAAACTTCCTACCTGCAATGGGTTTTCATCAATAGGAATGGATTAAATTTAAGAACGTGCTTTTCTGAGGATACATACAGCTTCAAACCACTACATGCCATTTCTTGAAAAGACAAGTAATAGTAGCTCAGTAGTTCTGAGTTGAAGTACATGTTGTTCATCTGGATGAGCTGGAGCCAAAAATATCTATTTTGAAACACATTTGACGATTGTTTTCATGAGTAGCCACAACATGATGATTTATATTTTAATCTGAAAATGTGTCTTAATTTAATCAATTTATTCTCAGTTGGATCAAAACACAACTTGGCTAGAACTTCAAACTGGTTCCTCAACTTTGTAACTTTCCTCACTAAATACATATATGGGTTGAATATACTTCAGTCCCCACCTAACCTGGGAATTCAAATCACTTGTCTTCTTTGTGGTCTTATTTCAAATAGTCCAACTCTTATTTCAGGCTTTCAATTGCATCCTACTCTTTTGCCTGATTCACTTGTGTATGTTTCTTGTGCTGAGACAGTATTTCTACTAATAGATAAGTGACAGATGATAGATAAATAGATAGATCACAAAATTAAAGAAAGAATATATAGAAGTCATTATCAGTATTCCTGCAACTGGCTACAAGGCCAAAATTGGAATTTATGAATTATTTTCTCTTCTATTTTTCCATGTTCTCTTCCCCTCAATTTCAGTCCAGTACCAATTAAGTAAGTTTTTCTACAATAAAGGAATTGCCACTTTTTCCAACAGGGCACTTCCTGTACATCAAATATCTAAGGACTTTCAATGTTATTTAGTAACATGGCTTACCATAGGCCCATTTGATCATCTTAATCTCCACATTTATTGACTTTAGTATGGAATCTAATGGGTCATTAGGGAAATAGATAAAAGAAACACATAAATGTCCATCTGAACTAGCTTAAGATCTTTATCATGTGAAGGGCCCCACTGAAAGTTGGCATTTTTCCCCTTATCTAATAAATGCATTAAATCCAGCAAACCTAACTGTAGCATGCATTAATCATAAAATTTAAGGAGTATATCTAAACACTGTGCCTTTTGTATTAGTAAATGGCAAAATATGTAGAAAATTTTCCTTCATTTGAAGAAATATGCCAAAAAGTCCCTGACATCAAGATCTTAAAAAATTTTAATGAAGAGGCAGTTCATTTTCATAAAATTTATTTCACATAATGCATTTGATACTTCATTTTCATGCTATTCAGATTTCACAAACAGGATGTTATCAGTGTGTGGACCAAACCATGATCCTTTGGGATGGCTGATATGGTCAAGGTTTTGTGGACTAAATTATGATTCAGATCTAGAAAACAAATATAAACATAGGGCATATGTCTCTATGTTGCTTTCAGTTGAAAGCAAAGAATTGCTGATGCTCTCCACTTATGTGAATAAGGCATAAGTGTTTATTTGATCAGATAATGCTTTCATTTTTTTCCTTTCTTTTTTTTAATAAATTAAATTAATTTAATTTTTTAAGATACTTATATTACACAAATGTCACTTAAAAAAATATAGGGGATTCCCATGTGGCCTGCTGCACACACCTCCCATATTTTCCCACATTAACAACATCCTTCATTAGTGAGGTACATTCATTGCAATTGAGTTTTGGAGCATTGCCACTAAGTGTGGATTAAAGTTTACATTGTAGTTTATGCTCTCTCCCACCCAATTCTGTAGGTTATGGCAAGATTTATAATGGCCTGTATCTGTCATTGCAATGTCATTCAGGACAATTCCCAAGTTCAAAAAATGCCACTGTATTACATCTGTTTTTCCCTCTCCCTGCCTCAGAACCTCCAGTGGTCACTGCCTCCACATTAATGATATAATTTCTTACATTGCAAGAATCAAAATAAATCTATAGTAGAATATCAGTAAGTCTACTCTAGTCCATAGTTCATTCCCCAATCTTGAGGATTCTGGGATGGTGATGTCAAATCCACCTCTAATTGAAAGGGGGTTGTGATCCCATAAGGCCAATGAATGGGACTCTCTTGCTTGCAGTTGTAGACTCTCTTGGTTCCTTGATATGATAGTTGTCCATCATTATCTCCCTGTTTGTTGTCCTGGGTGAGATCAATGAACTGGAGAGTAGGTGTTGCAATTTCATTGAGGCTCAGGTTCCAGTTGGCACATGGCCAGCCCAAAGATTTAAGTCTCTTGGACATACAACAACCAACTCTAGTGCTAAATATAGATTCAAATAGAAGGACAGAAGAGCCATGTGTAGGGAAACCACAACTGAGTCCAACTCTGCCACTCTGGAGAGTATAAATTCCGAAATAGTGCCCACTGGCAAGGCACCAAACTCCTGAGCTATATGCCCTGACTATAGTGTGTTGATGTCTCCACAGCCCTCCTGAGCCCCACTGTTTGGGGTAGTATCTACTTTGACAGTCAAAGAGATCCTACTGAGACATGCATAAGTGTAACCTCTGTAATGACTTCCCGACTCACTTTGAAGATTCTTAGCCATATAAACTCATTTGCCTTTACCTTTTCCCCCTTTTGGTCAAGGTCTTTTTCCAACTGCATTGCAAGTTGGTTCTTGGTAATAATCCATTGGTGCCAGGGAAGCTCATCGCCCAGAGTCATGTCCCATGCTGTGGGTAAGGTAATGTATTTATATGCTGAGTTTAGCATAGAGAGAGGCCACATTTGAGCAACAAGGAGGATTCCAAGAGGCAACTCTTAGGAATCTTATAATACTAGGCTGTTTAAATTTCAAGATTAAAGGTTTATATGCAGAGTCATCAATATCAAGGGCCCATCAATGGACCATCCTCCTTCATTAATCATTGCTCCTGTGCTCAGAGGATTCTTTCTGACCCATTAGAAAATGTGGCAGAGCTCCCCAGTGTGGGGAAGAATCCTTGAGATGTGGAATTCTGGCATGAGAATACAGACAGAGTGTCTGGAATGCCAGACACTAGCTCAAAAGGAAAACCTTGAGAGCACTGCTTGAACTCTTGCTGGCGCCAAGACTCAAGGATGAGATAAGGATAGACAAAAGGAGTAAACCTTGCCTGCAATGTTTTTTCAAGCAAATTCCAAGACTAATAAATCATTAGTTATGCTCCTCTGCATGTAACCAGAACCTTGCCCCGCTAATAAAAGTGCTGAGCTGTCTGTGCTTTGGGGCTAGCATTATAGATAAGTTCTGCTAGCCCCCTGACCCCAGCTTTTCTCTTAAACACTTTGTCTTGTCTTCCTTATATTGCGGCACCCTTCGCCGAGTCACCCACACTTATAACCACACCCCAGGATGAGAATTTGATATTCCTTTGGTTATTGTGTAAATTTCCACCCACCATGACAATGCCCCATGAACATTTGAACACATTTATATGCATTATATGTGTGCCCAGGTGAGCTTCTTCTGATGTATCCCCCATCACTGCCTTTAACAACCACAAAGCTGAAATGCATGCTCCAATAAGAAGAATACTTTGAAAATGCATCTCATGTATATTTTGCTAAAATGTACAATAACCCATTGAAATTTTCTTTCAACAACATCTATTGTTAACTAGAAAAATAAAAACAAAGTTTATATTTATCTCCTGGAAAACCATGATTGGCTTATCTTACATGAAATCTCCCAATAATAATAAGAAGAAGACTAGAAAAAACAAAACAAAACATAAAATGCATGTGCTTAAAAGGATTAGAGAAATAGCAAGTAATCAAAGATCTCTGGGGCTGATAGTTTGTAGAGAAGGGAAGCCAGATAGGTAAGCCCTACATTTGGGGCCTCTTCTCCTTAAAGGTATGTGCTAATTCCACATATCACAAATGAATGCCTGAAAATCTGAATGGAACGTTCTACAAACCCTTTACTCTGGGGAACAACAAATAGAATTCATTTTCTACCAAAGAAGAGAAGCTTTTTTAAAAACCTAGGTTTTGGTTTGTGACCACATAGGGCTTTACTTGAAGTAAGGGTAAACAGAAAATAAGTAGTGCTTGAGAAATTTCAAGCACAGCTTGATCATCTAATTCCTTGATTGAATTAAAATATCTGTGATATTTATTTACTCAAAGCTAGCTGCCAGTGAGAAACAAAATTAAAATCATAAAGAGGAAAAAATCATCAAAAATATTGAATTAGCTCTACAAAATTTAAAATATAAAATCTAGCAAGTAAACAAAACTAACAAAGCATAGAAGGTAAGTTTTGATTAAAAAGCAAGGGCAACAGAAACATATACATAGATGATTCAAAAAATGAAAAAAAGAAACCACTATTTAAAACAAGTGTGTTGTGTTCCAATAATTAAAACACAAAAATGGCAAACAACTTTACTGAAAGAAATTGAAAATGAAAAGGTATAATGACTGAAATTAAGAATTAAATTGTTGGATTTAACAGCACATTGACACAGTTGAAGAGAAATATAGTAAATTGGAAGAAAGTTTAAAAGAAAATATGCAGCACTAAGTAGAGAGAAATAAAAGAATGGACAATATAAAATATAGCATAAAATGACTTAACGTATACAGTGAAAAGCTCTAATATATAGTTAATTTACTTACAATTCCATAAACAGAAGATAAAGGAAATAGGCAAACTATTTGAAGAGATAATGGAGGAAACAATTTTCCAAATGTTGAAAGAAATCAAGCTGTAATTTCATGTGCTGTTTTAAATCTTGTGGAGCATAAAATTAAAAACGGATAATTTTTTTTAAAAAGGTTAAATTAAAAAGATACAGCATAAACAAACTTCAAAAAAAGACAAAGGTCAGATTTTAAGGACATATTGCATAAAAAGAAATAAAAACAAAACAAGTTAATAACAAAAACCAAAGATAAAAAATGATATAGTCACAGTGTAAAATGAATACAAATTCCAGTTTATTTATATATCAGAAAAACATCTTTCAGAATTGAAGGCAAAATATAAAGATTTTCTTTTTCTGACAAAAAAAGCAAACAAATAAACTGAGAGAATCTGTGGACAACAGACTTATACTATAGGGATCTCTAGAAGTTAATCTTCAGGAAGAAGAAAAATTGCTCAATTGGACACAAAGAAATATAGGAAAGAATCAAGAATAATGGAAAGAGTAAATATGTGCATAAAACTAATTAAATATTAATTATATACAATAATAATAAATATAAAACTATTAGGAGATGCTAGATTTAAATACAAATACATCATAAATTTTATTATTAATATAAATGATTTTTTAAATCCTATTTTATAGGAACTCAATGGTATGAGCCTTACAAGGGAAAAATCTTAACAGTATAAAGAGTGAAAATAAAATAATGGAAAATATAAAGCATGAATTCTAATCAAAAGAAGGATATTATCACTCTAAAATAATATAATGCACAAAAATAAACATCAAGGCAAGAAGTATTTCCAGAGATAAAATGTTTACAACAGTAAAAAACAAAACAAAACAAAACAATGTGGCAGAAATATATAACCATTGTGAATTGAATACATCTAAAAACATAGCCTCAAAATATTTTTTAAAACATTGACCTAAAATGGCAAACAAATCAACAATAATAATGGGAGGTTTTAGCATAACTCTCAGTGACTGCAAGAACAAGCAAATAAAATATTAATGATGTTATAGAAAATTTAAAGAACATCATTAGCAAACTTGACTTATTGATATAAAAGAAAAATTCACCCAACAACTACATTCTTTTCAAGTGCATATGGAACATTTTCCAAAACTGATCATATTCTTGGCCTTAGAGCAATTCTCAACAAATATCAAAGAATTACCCTCATAAAGCATGTCTCAGAACAACAAGAATATTACCTAGAAAATAAAAACAAAGAAATTGAAAATTCCCAAATGTTTGAAAATTTAAAATACATTTCTAAACAAATCATTGGTAAAATAATAGAAATCAGAAAATATTTTGAGCTTAATGATAATGAAAATACAATGTATCAAACTTTGTGAAATCAGCCAAAAGCTTGTGAAAGTCAGCCAAATCCTTATTTGAATGTATTAGAAAATAATAAAGTTTGAAAAATTAATGCACTAAATATCCATTCAAGGAGTTATTAATATGACTGAAATGTTAAATCAAAGTAAGCAGTGGGATAGAGGTAATAAATTTAAGAACAAGCCTGGTTTTGAATTAATCTGTATCATGTGTATGATGTTTAATTTCATGTGTCAACTTGGCTGGGTTTTGGTGTCCAGTTGTTTGATCAAGTAAGCACTGGCCTGATTGTTACCAGTGAGGTATTTTGTGTATTTAAATCATTAGTCACTTGATTGCATCTAGGCTGATCTCCAATTAGTAAAGGAGATTGCCTTCAGTAAGGAGAGAAGACTCATCCAATCAGTCAAAGAACTTAAAAGGATAACTGATGATTTCAGCAGTCAGAAGGAGTTTCTATCTCTAATTCAGTAAGCCGGCTTCTGCTGGGTAATATATTGAAACCTTCATCGAAGTCCCAACTTGCAGCCTGCTGTACCAAATTCATATTTCTCAAGTCCCAAACCAAATCCTGTAATAAATATATCCTGTTGGTACAGGATATATTATTATTATTATTATTATTATTATTACAGGATATATTTAATACAGTATGCCAGCAACAGCCAAAAATAAACAATTGCTAAATTACTTTTTCACTCAAAGGCGGCAGTCAAAGATTGAGGGGAAGAAATATCTTCCCAGTGGGCAGTATTTTGAGCAGTATATCACGTTTTCCACTTCATATGTAATTAGCATGAATTATGGATCACAATTGACTCATGGAGCATGTTCAATAAGCTTGAAAAATGGTTCAATAGAAAAAAATGGAAAAAATTATGGCAAAGCAGTCTGAAGGAGTGATATGTGGTTGGCTTTCTCCAAATGAGCACCAAATGAACAGTGATTGTTTTCCCTGTAACTGCAAAGAGAATTCACAGCAGAGCAGGCTCTCAAAAATCTCATAAGAAAGATCTCTCTTGTGGTTATCTGTCAGCTTTATTCACCAATCACATTCGTGAAACTATTTACCAAATAGCCACAGTTGCAGAGATGAACACTATACATGGGGCCAATGAACACCATAATCTACCTCTCATGAAGTCTAATATGGCTACTATCACTTCTGAATGTCTAAAATGCTTGAACCCCTAATGTGATCTCATTATCTCAGAAAACTACCCAACTACCTAGTGGTAGCTTACTTCATTGAAACCCCTCAGTTTGGACTTGACAGCACCTTGTTTCCTTATATACTGGGTATATACTTGTCTTCTCTACTGCCCATTGTCCATTGCCCATCATATCCTGCTCATGAACTTCTCTGATCAGGGGATACATTTTATGGTAAATAAAATTAAGTGAATGAATTCACTGGTATAACCATAGTCCACATCACCTAGAAACAATTGACTGGATTAAATGTAATGGTAAATATTGCTAGCCAAGTAGGGCTGATCCATATAACCAAACTACAAGTCTTAACCAATCAGTCAAGTTTCTGGGAATAACCATTAGTGACATAGGGTCATGACCATTGGCGATAGTCCACATATAGTACTAAATTACTATCCCTTCTGTATTCTAGTTATTTAGAGACGGCACTGGCTCTAAGAGATTTGTAATGGGGAATTGCTTGTGCAGGGCCATTAGAAGCCCATAATCCTAATGCTCAGATGATTTCTGAAGTATTTGCTATATGAACATGTGCAAAATGGATATTCTGGCAAATGACTAATACTGCCACCCAGTAATAAATACTGGGATTAGGTATTCAATGATGCACTGATACAGTGACCAGATGCAAACCATTTGAAATATAATTACTGGTAAGTCATTGAACTTTCTTAGTTCAATGGCATCCCAAGTGCCTTTTATGCCATGGATGATGTCAGAGGGTCATATACAAAATAATGGAGCAGCATAACAAAGCTCCTTAATAAAATGGAAAGAGTATTATAGAACATCCATGGGAGGTGATTCAGGAGAAGTAGAATATATTCATAAGCATAAAATTCAGAAGAAAATTTAACTTCTGGCAGTTTTCTACACCTGTTGCTAAGTAATATGAATCAATTATTCATTTCCCGCTAGAGAAAAGCAAGATACCTGATTTCCCAGTGGAATTTCCCCAAATTGAAGGATATGATTCAATATGGAAATCTACTGAATTTCACTCTCTGAATGGTAAAACCTCGG
>JAQZBX010076588.1:0-14406 GCA_029593785.1 Cabassous unicinctus | reverse complement strand
TATATATATATATATATTTGGAAAGATAAGAGGCCCTGAATCACCAAAGATATATTGGAAAAGAAAAATGAAGTTGGAGGTATCACACTATCTGACTTTGAAATATACTACAAAGCTACAGTGCTCAAAACTGCATGGCATTGGCACAAGGATAGATATACTGACCAATGGAACCGAATTGAGAGTTCTGATATAGATGCTTGTATATACAGTCATCTGCTATTCGACAAGGCCACCAAGCCCACTCAGTTAGGAGAGAATGGCTTCTTTAACAAGTGGTGCTTGGAGTACTGGATATCCATATCCAAAAGAATGAGAGAGGAATACCATCTCACACCTTATACAAAAATCAACTCAAGATGGATCAAAGATCTAAATATAAGAGCCAAAACCATAAAGACCTTGGAAGATAATGTAGAGAAGCATCTACAGGACCTTGTAATAGGAAATGGTTTCATGAACTTGACACTCAAAGCATGAGCAGCCAAAGAAAAAATAGATAGATGGGATCTCCTCAAAATTAAACACTTCTGTACCTCAAAAGATGTTATTAAGAAAATAAAAAGGCAGCCTACCAATGGGAGAAAATATTTGGCAACCATATATCTGATAGGAGCCTAATATCTTGCATTTATAAAGAAATCCTACACCTCAAAAATAAAAAAACAAATAACCCATTTTAAAAATGGGCAAGTGAACTGAAAAGACACTTCTCCAAGAAGAAATACAAATGGCTAAAGAGCACATGAAAAAAATGCTTGACATCACTAGCTATTAGGGAAATGCAAATCAAAACTTCAATGAGATACCATCTTACACCCATCAGAATGGCAGCTATTAAAAAAACAGCAGACTATAAGTGTTGGAGAGGATGTGGAGGAATAGGAACCCTCATCCACTGCTGGTGGGATTGTGGAATGGTCCATTCACTGTGGAGGACAGTTTGGCAGTTCCTCAGAAAACTAACAATAGATCTTCCGTATGATCCAGTGATTCCACTGCTGAGTATATACCCAGAAGAAATGAAAGCAAAGACATGAAGAGATATATGCACACCAATGTTCATAGTGGCATTGTTCACTATTGCCAAAAGTTGGAATCAGCCGTGGTGCCCATCAACAGATGAATGGATAAACAAAATATGGTACATACATCCAATGGAATATTACTCAGCTGGAAAAAGGAATAAAGTGCTAACACACGGAATAATATGGATGAATCTTGAAGACCTTATGTTGAGTGAAGCAAGCCAGGCATTGAAGGATGAACAGTACATGACCTCACTGATTTGAATTGAGGAAAGTGAGCAGTCTCTGAGAACCATTGTCTGAAAGATAGGTTAACAAGGGAGAGAAAGAGAAGGTTGTGAGACATCACCCACATGGACATAATCTATGGTAAAGTGATAGAGTATAGTTCATATTGAAGAATAGGACAGATGGGTAGTGATATTACTGGGTTTGGTGGTGCAGGGTTGACAGGTGGGTAGATTAGGAAGGGTGGGTTAGAATACCCAGGATACTTGGGGGAGAGATGGGAGAGGGACCAGGTGAACACGGGATTTGTGGGTATGAGGTTGAAAGTGCAGGAGTGGGAATGCTCTTGTGGCAATATGACAAGGTAGTGTCACTGGTTTAGGGTGTAGGTAGGGGGGGCATTCAGGATGGGGCACATCTGGAGTAGGCTTCTGGGAAGTGTGTGAGTGTTCATCCTGTCATAATGTGTTGTGTCGGCGAGTGGAGACCCACACGTTGAATGGGAAGGAGATGGACCCCCATCTTTAGGAAGACTGATTCACCCAGAAACAGATAGGTGGGTGTATCTTAGGAGCAAGGGTGGATCCTGATAGGGGAGGACAATCAGCGTGTCAAGACCTCTTGTTGCATGTAACTATGAATCTTGTTATCCAATGATTCAAGACAGGGGTCTGTCATGTGCCCCAGGGGGGTGGGGAGGAAGGTACAGAAAAGATCAAACAGCGGGTATTTAGTGGTCAGGGGAAATGTTTTTCATTACCTTACAGTGATGGACCCAGGACATGGTAAATATCATCAAAAATTATTAAACTATATGTCTAATTTGTAAACTATACTGTAAACCATTGACAATGTTTAGTAGCTATGTTTTGCTATCTGTATAACAGTTATAACAATGCTCCCATCCACACACACACACAAAAAGGTTTTAATATGGGGTGGGGAAAGGGGGAGGAGGTTGGGTATATGAGATTCTCTAGTATTCTGTATGTGACTTTGCTGTGACCTAAAACTTCTTTGAAAATTAAATGAAAATTTGGAAGACTGGGGAGTGAGAGGGGGATGGTGCCACGGTACAGACTGGACACCCGATAATGCAGTGATAAAAGGAAAAATAATTTTTTAAAAAATTATTTTTAAATTTTTTTTGTTTTTTTCCCATTTTTTAAATATCCCAATCCTTTAATTTAATTTTATTTTTAGTGTTTTTTTTTAAGTTTCCATGTATTTTATCTCTTACATTTAAACTTATCATTATTATTTCATTTTCCTATTAATTGTATTTGGCTAATATATGGGTTTCATCTTCAAGGAAGGTTTAGATCACAGAAAGGTTACAACGGGAGCAGGAGAGGATCATTGGTGGGGGGTGTCTGGGATGGGGGTTTCATGGGAGGAAGTTCACCTGAATATACATGAAAGATATATAAAATTGTTCAAATGATCAAGGGGTGGGGCATGGTCACAGTGGATAGACAATCTCTCAGTAAATGAGAGAATACTGAATTCCCAGCCTGGAGAGCTCTACCACATTCTCCAAGGGAGCAGCAACAGCCCCCCGATTGCAGGGGCAGTGTCTGGCAAAGGAGGATGGTCCACTAATGGGTTCTTGTTATTGAGGACTAGCCTTACGAGTCTTTGCCCTTGTAATTGAAACTTAGCCTACTTTTATGTGCTGCCTAAGGGTTGCCACCTGAGAGCCTCCTTGTTGCTCAAATGTGGCCTCTCTCTAAGCCAAACTCAGCATATGAATGCATTACCTTCCCCCCAGTGTGGGACATGACTCACACAGATGAGCCTCCCTGGCAACGAGGGATTAATACCAAGTGCCAACTGGCAATATGACTGGAAAAGACCTTGAATGAAAGGGGGAAACGGTAAAGACAAATGAGTTCATATGGCTGACTTCAAAGAGAGTCAGGAGGTCATCCCAGAGGTGACGCTTACGTGCACCTCAGGAGGATCTCATAGAACACCAAAGTGAATATCACCCCACACAGAGGGGCTCCTGAGGGCTCTGGAGACACCCAGGTCCTATATAAGGGGGAATAGCTCCAGAGATTGATGCCTCACCATGGGCTCTACTTTGGAATCTGTGCTCCTGAGAGTGACAGAGTTGGTCTCAAATAAGTCCTCCCTGCGCATGGTCCATCAGTCCCTTCTATTCAAACCTATATGTGATGCTGGAGTTTGTAGGTGTACTTCCAGAGACTGGAGCCTTTGGCCTGCCCATGTGCCAGCTGTGCCTGGAATCTCGGTGCAGCTGTAACTCCCACTCTACAGCTCAATGGACTCACCCAAGTCACCTGGCGAGGAGATGATGGTGGACAACGACCATCCCAGGGAATGGAGAGTCTGCAGGTGCAGGCAGGATAATCCTATCCATCTTATCCATGGGATGAAAGCCCCCTCTCACTTGAAGATGGAGTGGACATCACCATCCCAGACTCCTCAGGATTGGGGAAAGAGCTATGGACTAGAGTGGACTTACTGGTATTCTGTTGTAGACATATTGTGATTCAAGCAATGGAAGAAATTACAACATTGAGGTGGAGCCAGTGGCCACTGGACGTTTTCGGGGCAGGGAGAGGGAAAAGCAGTTGTAATACAGGGGCTTTTTTGGGACTTGGGAATTATCCTGAGTGACATTACCACAACAGATATAGGCCATTTTACATCAGCATATAACATGCTGAACTGTGTGGGAGAGAGTGAGGTCTACAATGTGACCTATGGTCCATGCTTAGTGGCAAAGCCCCATAATGTGTATATCCATTGCAGGTAATGTGCCACACTAATGAAAATGTTTACGTCTGAGGTTGTGGGAGATATAGGAGGTGGGGAACATGGGAATCCCTGTAATTTTTGTGTAACATTTATGTAATCTAAGCATCTTTTAAAATATTAAAAAAAAAAAAAAAAAGACATTTAGGTATTTCACCAATTTAAAAAACCCCTGATTTAAAAGGACAACACCAACTGATTATAGCCAAGTGAGAATGCTATCCCATGGTTGCCAGACCTTCTGATTTTTCAAGACAAGATAGAAATTCAGATTTTAAATGAAATCCCCACATTTTTAAATGCTGATAACTATATCAAAATCTAAGGGAAAAAAGAGAAAACTATAAAGGGCCAACAATAGATGTCAATAGGCTGAATGTGCCTGCTAGTTTGCTATCTCTGAAGTATATTATTTTACCCACTCTCAAAATGTTTGTGGGTTAAATAGGTGACTGGGATTAATGATCACAATGGAAATTCTATTTCTCATAATGATAGTCTAGTGTAATTTACAATCAAGACATTTAAGGAATAATATGCCTTTACAAAGCAATGGAGTAGTTGATAGAAACAGATTAAGTGCAGTTGTTAAGAACACAAATTGATTGATTGATTATGTGGCAGGCCCTGACTGAGATACATTCCCTCCATTATTTTACTTAATCCCCACAGTTAATCTCTTTAGTAGCTATATTATCATTCCCATTTCATCTTTAACTGAAAAGCTCTGTTGAGATAATGATTTTTTTTCCTGATAATTTCTTCGAATTCATAAAAGTATTGAGAGTTAAAGAAAAAAAAATTACATTTCTTACCAGCATTAAATCTTTTTGTTTTTCGGCCAACCTCTGCCGTGTAATTTTGAGGACGCTCTGAGCTTCAGCTACTTGGATTTGTTTAGGGCCAACAATCTTAAAAAGAATGTCAGAGCATTAAACTATTTTTTAAAAATATCAGATTTACTGTTAAAAATGTTTGAAAGATATTTATAGGTGTCAACTCTTAAACTTTCCTGAAATTTTGGGTACAAGGGTTTAGAGTAACCTATTATGGTAAAACATATTAAAACAAACAAAACAATAGTAGAGTTGTCAAAAATCAAAGAATTTAATAGGATCACATCATATATGTGTGAGTTGTGATACATTTTTTATTAAAATTGTTTTCATTTGCATTCTTTCCATAGAAGTTCTGTTGAACATAGTTAAATATAAGTTATTTCTGGGACTTCGAGTGTCTTTTTCAAATCATTACAGATATTTAGGAGGAAAAAGCATACCTTCTGTACTTCATGGTAGTTATTCAAAGCTATGATCCACTGGCACATAGAGCAGCAAGCAACAGAAACTAGAGCAATCTTGTTTGGGTTGAAATCAGGTAAGCTTATAATTTTTTTTAGCTTTATGAAGGTCTAGAAAGAATACAAATCATGTATTACATGAGAAATACTAGATAGATCTGAAGTTTTCCTTCATCACATTAGAGTGAAATTTTATTTCATATAAGAAATATTCAAATCCTCTTCATAACGGTAGAACCAAAGACACATAACTGGATATAAAACAATATCAGTACAAATACTTTTTTTAAGAGGATGGGAGAAGACTCTCTTATAAGCATCCTGTTATTGCTGTTGTTGTTCGGTAGCTTTGCTATAGTTTCTAAGAAGGAACTTCATTTTAAAACAAAAACAGACCAACTTTCTCTAGCTTTGGGAAATTTGATGTAGAAGGAAGCCTGGAGTCTCCTTGCATACTTTAGGTGTGAGATGACTAAGAAAACCACCTGCAAACCTCCCGCCCCTATCTCCCCTTCTGAAGAGGCATCCTGGCAGGGCATATTCCCTATTCAAAGGTCTGTCTAGTCAATGATGGTGGTGTGGCCTGGGGGTGTAGACGGGCCCACTGAAGATGTTGTCCCTTAGCTGTGCCACATGGCCATGGATCCACCTCATCTAAATGGTACAACCAAGTTTAGAGTCAGATGTACAGGATGTACAATATTGTATATCTATTTTTGGGAGCCATAGTCAGAATGACGTTTTTCTCAGACTTAGTTTCCCTATCCCTTTCCAACCAGGTATCCTCCCCCTTGCCTGGAAGGAAAGAACTATTTTGCCCAATAATTTAGATGGCAGGTGGTCCGTTTTCAATTTATTAGTGGTGTTCTTTTTTTTTTTTTTACCATTTTAAGTGCTGCTATGCTTTTCATAATTTCTTTAGATGAGCTATTAGTTATTTCTAGCTTGAGAGATCTATTTAAACAAAA
Source organism: Cabassous unicinctus (assembly GCA_029593785.1). Taxonomy (NCBI): domain Eukaryota; kingdom Metazoa; phylum Chordata; class Mammalia; order Cingulata; family Chlamyphoridae; genus Cabassous; species Cabassous unicinctus. The sequence continues at coordinate 8,098 of JAQZBX010076588.1, read as the reverse complement.
TGGCAGGGAATCATATTTGCCAAGAATGCTTCAGAGAATGAGTAGTTACATTAATTCATGAAAAATATGCATATCAATACTAACATTGGGCTAAAAAAATTCATCTGATTCATATACTACCCTATACTTCGTAATAGCACAGATTGTCATTGTAATTAATCAATTGATTATATAATTTGTTACTCAGTATCTATCTTTCCTGTCACAATGTAAGCTTCATAACATGGAGCATTTTGTTGGTTTTGTAAGCTACTCTATCCCTAGGACATCCATAATGTCTCTTACAAGAAAGTGTTTCACAAATATTTATTGAATGAATTAATGGCTACTCACCCCTTTAGAGTAGAAGAATGCAATTTATATGCCTAGAAATCTATTCGCCTGTCCCTGAGCTTAGCTCTCAGTTCAGTGCCTATGTAATATCTCAGTTTGGATATTCTTCCATTATCAAATTCCAAAGCCACTTTCACATTTTTAGGTGTTTGTTACAGCAGCACCCACTTTCTGACGCCAACATCTGTATTAGTTTCCTTTGGCTGCTGTAACAAATGATCACAAACTGGGTGGCTTAAAACAAAGAAATGTATTCTCTCACGTTCTGGAGGCCAGAAGTGAAAAATCAAGGTTTTGCCAGGACAGCCTTCCCTCTGGTGGCTCTAGAGAAGAATCTGTCTCTTGTCTCATCCAGGTCTTGAAACTGCTTGCCTATCCTGCCATGCCCTTTTCTTCTTTTACAAGTGTCAGCTCTCTAGCATGGCCGGCTCCACTCTATTGGTGCCCTCAACTCTGCTGCTTACCCAGGATTTTGCCCGGCTCTCTTCCTACTTGAAATCCTACAGCAAATCCACAGTCTTCTGAATTACATCTGCTCCAGCAAAACCCTTTAATAAGGTGTCCAGTCTACATTATTCCCTATAATCTTTTCCATGCTCCACTCTACCCCCCCACCCCAATCTCTTCCAACATGTATTAATATTTGTAAAGTGCTCAGAACAGTGCCTGGCACATGCCGATATACGAATATTTGTTAAATAAATAGAAATAAATCATTGACACATTTTTTCACTAGCCACATTTTCCTAGCATAATGCAATCCACCTAGAAAGACTCCCCTCCCGCTGCCCCAACATTTGTCCTCTTAATTCTCTCTTCATTATTTAAGAAGAATCTGAGATATGGCATTTTCATATGTTGCTTTTCCTTGACCCTTTCAGGAACTATTAAGTTTGGATAATCAACCTGCTCTCTGATTTTTCAATCTTAGAATCTTCCAATTCTAAAACAGATTATACTCCTATTTTGCTCCTATAGTTTATAAATAACAAATACATCAATCATGCATCAAGTAGGGATCCACATTTTACCTTCTCAGGTATGCTGTCCTTGTCAAGGTTAATCAATTTTTTTAGGAAACCAGTTTCTGACAGAAGTAACTTTGCTGTAGCCCAGTTAGGTTTCTTTTGCAGAAGAATGCAGACTGCATTCATGACAGTCAGTACAAGGAAGGGAGGTCGTGTATATACTCTGTAATAGATGATGAAAAATATAACCAACTTCACAATTGGAAATCAAATGCATCTTTTACAACTATCTCAGAAGACAATATACACAAATTTTTAAAAGCATTTTAATAAGGTGAACTATTTGTCAACCTATAGCTATTTCACTATTGGGTACTTTATAAACTTGAATGTCATTATTATATGAGTATCTGCTTTCAAGAAGAAATGTGCAAAATCTAAATATTTAGAACACCTGAGTTAGAGGCTACCCTTTCTATTATAAAATTAGTCATGACAGAATTCTTTTTTTAAGGGTAAAACCAAATTTAAGTATTCTGAGTGTTAAAACTAGACATAAGAAAAATGATACAGCTAATTAAAATATGTTGAAATAGAGATGCTTAGGGGAAAAAGTTGACTAAATTACATCTTACATTGAAGAAACTTTATTGGCTGAATCCTCTGTAGTAGATATTTAGAATAACATACACATTCAGGATTTCATATTTTCATATTTGTAATTTAGTTCATAGTCATGTTAGATTACAATGGTTAACATGCATAAGAGAGAAAACTAGTCCCTACATTGTTTAATATGCTTTATTAATCACATTTGTAAAAGATGATAAACTTTCACTTCCAGTTACTATGATTTCTTCTACTAAATGAACTCCAAATGAACAAACACCACAGCATTTGCCTACTTCAAATAATGGATGCTGTATATAGCTATCCTGTGCTCTAAAATTACTTGCATTATTAAAGACAATAATTTTGGCATTTAAAAAGGGAATTCTATTACACCCACAGAAAATTTGGAAATCCTTGATAAGTTTTGATGAAGTTAGGTGGCGGGAGCTCCCTTTCAAAGAAGTCGTGGTGATCTGAACCTATTCCAGTAAACGAAGTCAGCATGGATGTAGGACAAATGTATGCGGCTCATCTGCTGCTCTCACTGCCTGGCGACTGATGACCTTTCTTTGCATCTTTGGAAAATACAGGCTGTTGCGTGCCAGATCAGCATTCTTTTTTTTTTTTTTTTTAAAGCAATTTTATATCATACAATCCATCCAAAGTGTGCATTCAATGTTTTTTGGTATAATCACACAGAGTTGTGCATTCATCACCACAATCAATATTAGAATGCACTTTCCTGACTCCAACAAATGTGCTTTTTCCCTCCACTGCACTCTTCCTCATGAGGTGAGACAATTAGGACCTGTTAACTTCCCCCATGCTCCCCTGATTTCCTAGTCTTAGAATTTGCTGAAGTAGTTTTAGATGTTTCCCTTGAGGTATGATCTTTTCTTACAAGTTGCCTTATTTGCCACTTATGCATTTCCAAGAACTTTCTCAGTTTTATTTAGATTTAACCTTAAGAGTCAAGATTCATTGGTCTTTCTTTTCCTTTCCACGTTTTTCTATTTCTGTCTGGATATATGTGTGTTTGGCTAGAGTACTTTCTTGAAAGTTTCCCCCAGAAATAAGAACATGGATGTTAAGGTCCCAGAATTACTGGGTGTTATCAGTGCACCAAAGAGCTGCTGATGCAAAGTACCAGAAAGCTGTTGGGTATTTATTTAGGATAAAAGCTTACAGTTACAAGGTTGTAAAAAATCCAACTCAAGACTGCTTTCTCACCAAAGTCAGTTGCAACGTGTTGAAGCAAGATGGTCGCCAATCTCTGGCTGTTCTCTGCCTTCCCTTCTGGACTTCCTCTTCCTCTTAAGGCTCCATGGGCCCAGCCTCTTGAAGCTTTGTGCTTAAGTGAAGGCCTCTCTCTCCTGTATCTCAGGGCTTCCTATATCAGTTTTGGCTCTCTTCCCAAGGGCAGCTATAAGCTATCAGGCAAAATGGTTCATCTCTCCCCGGGGGCTTTAGCTGTTTGAGCCTTCTCCTTTCTGTCATGTGGCCGGATCACAAATGACAGAGCCCTCTCTTCCAGTGTGTCTGTCTGTCTGTCTGTCTGAGTGTCTGTTTATATCAGACCCACCAAGGGGGCAGGGACTCAACCTGAGTCATGCCTTACTGACATGGTCAAATCAAAAAAGCCCTCAAAGCAATCTTAACAGGCAATCTAATCAAGAGCCCCTTAACTGAATTTAATATAATCAAAGGGTATCACACCCAGAGGAATAGATTAGTTTACAAACATAATCTTTCTCTTTTTGGAATTCATAAAATAATCTCAAACTGCCACATTAGGCATCCACAAATATCATTTTATTGTTTTGGCAGGTGGATAGATGTCATTCTGTCCTGAAATAGGATCCTGGGTTGCAGATGATAAACTACCTTGAGTGGGTGAGAAAGGGGCAGAGTGGAAATATGCTAACTCTGAGCATGCTCATGCATTTGTGCTGGGCACAGAAACGTCATATGTCAATGAGTTGCTTCAGGAAACACTGTTGAAAACTTACACTTTAGATTGTTTAGGCCACGGACCTTGTATTTCCAAACTCTGGCTCTTACCATTTCCATTTATCTACTGTGTGCCAGATACAGGCCTAAGCACTTCAGAGACAGCTAATTTAATCTTCATATGATCTCATGACAGAGGCCTCATTATGATTCTTCTCACTCGAAAACTGAGGAAACTGAGGCTTGGAGAGGTGAAAGGATGTGCCCAAAACTACACAGCTGGTGTGTGGCAGAGCCAAAGTTTCTGCCATTGATGGATGTGGCTCGGGCTATGGTTTGAGGAGCTGTGAGCCCAGAACCTCAAACTTGTACCTAGCTTGTGGTGTGGGCCCACAGACCAGTATTCTTTTAGGTTCTGAGCAAGTCACTCAGAGGGTAAGAAGTGGTAGAAAATAAACTGCTGGAGGGAGAGCAGCCAGCTGATGTGAAAGGAGACGCAGTGGTGAGAGCATAAACAATCAAAGTCCAATCTTGGATTTTAGGAACTACGAAGATCACAGCCACTGCCAGTAAAGCCTGTCAACATCAGCTAGCACCAGGTATGCAAATACAGTGATATGCAGGCCCACAGGGACAAGCAAACACATTGACAACAACAAAATGACATAAGTCAAACTAAGACTGAAGTGAGAAAAAAGGTGCTGAAAAAAAGTGCTTAATGTTGACCACTGTGAAAAATAAAAATTAGGCAGCAAAATACAAAGTTAATTCATGGATATATGGACAACAAATAATCTGCCATATTTTATCCAGACAACAAATTTTTCCAAAAGCCCACTTGAATAAGGAGATGTACAACCATTTGAATGAGATAGTTTTTCAGTACAGCTGTATGGTTTAGAACAGTTAAAAGTCTAAAAGGCGTCTAAATATAACAGCTTTCCAAATCTCTTCTTATCAATCTGTCCATGTGTTTTGGGAGCTGCTAATACTAAAAGTCCAATAGAGGAGACACAGAAAAGTTCTTTGTCACAGCACACTTTGTCTCAAAAACACTCCTTGAGAGAGGTTCTGAGGGGAGGAAGAGGGAAGAATAGGTATAACATGGGGACATTTTTGGGAATTGGAATTGTCCTACATGACATTGCAATGACAGATACAGGTCATTATACATTTTGTCATAACCTATAAAATTGTGCAGGGCAGAGTGTAAACTAGAGCAAACTATAGTAGCAATGCTTCAATATGTGTTCATCAATTGTAACAAATGTACCACACTAATGAGGGTTGTCGTTGATGTGGTAATGTATGTGTGGTAGATGGGGCATATTGGAATCCCTTACATTTTTTGGTAACATTTATGTAATCTAAGCTTCTTTAAAAAACAAAAAACAAAACAAAATAAAAAAACACCCCCTGAGAAAGTGACCCTTCCTGCATTAGACTCCACATGACAGAGTGCCAAGAACTAATACTTTGTAAGAGTTCTCACAAACAGTCATGCAGGACCTAATCCAATAGAAGTGATTTCAAATAAGGTCTTTTTGGTTAAAAGAAAACATATGCCAACACCTTTTTAAGCTACCAATCACAAAGAAAAAAAAAAAAAGAAAAAAAACAACAATCGCAAACCCAAGGCTTTATACACCAAATACTTTTAGGGTATAAAGATTTAAGAAAGTTAATAATTTTATTATGTTTTGTCTTTCCAGACTGCCCTTATTTTGTAGATTTTTATGTTTTCATCATGGTTGAAGAAGCAGCCTGGAAGCAGGTGAGTTGCGAGTGCATACTGCTCTTGAAGTTGTTCAGAAGCTCCTCCACTGGCTTTTTGTCTGCTCCATTTGAGAGCTGAGGTAGGGCTTCCAAAGCTGTTTAAAACTAGACTTGCTTTCTGGCGTCAGGTAAATGGCCACTGTAATTTAATGCACAGACTTCAAGCCTAGCCTATGAGGCTCCAATTTTGCTAAGTGATGAAACATACTGCATCAGTTGACTTAGAGCTTCAGAAACAGCTTCCACCACCTTGGGTAGTATCTGAGGCACTAATTCTTTGGAAATAGTAAACACTTCTGCATGCACTACCAGTATATTCACCAATGCTTCTTTTAAATAGTTTCTGACACCCTTAGGAGGTAGGCAGTCTTTCAGCTCAAGGTAATTTTCAAAGAGACTGTGGTCTGAGTCTTTCAATGAGGCCATGCTAATCCGAGTTATTTTTTCAATTCACTGGAATCTGTGCTTTTCAAACCATTCTGCTATGTTTAGGAAGATGTGGCATTCTAGATAGCAGCAATTATTTAGGACTATCAAAAGTACTTTGCTGTTCAAAAGTCAAACTGAAGTCTTTAAGGATACTTCCAAACAAATCAGAAGAAACATCAACGGGAAGAAGTGTAGCATCTATATCCACATGAGGCTTGGTGCTCAACTGTTCTAGACAGTGTATAAAAACCTGCATGATACTGATGCCTAGCTGGCAAACTTCCTTTGCTTTAGGCTGTTGAAAGACACTGGCTTCTCCAGGCTTGCACTCAAGAATGACTTTCAGGGACTGCAGGGAAAGTACAACACACTGTCTAAACTGACATGGTAGAGAAGTCAGTTCTTCATTATCAACAATCCAGACTGCCTTTTTAGCTACTCTCTTTATTTCTTCCACTGTGCGCTGCAGTGTGACCATCACACAGCGATATAGGAAATCCAAAATGAGGTCCTGGGTGGTCTGCAACACATCATTAAGGATTTCAAGGGCAGCCAGCGATTCAAGCCTTCCTGTCTGGACAACATGGGCAAGCCACTCTTCATGGAGGTCAGCCTTCGCCTCCCAGGCCCATACTGCCTTGCTTGTTCACCTCTGATGCTGAGTGGGAGCAAGGCTCCATGGACAATTAGCTCCTGAATCATTTTCTTAAAATCATTTTATCTTTGCCTGGCATTCTTTCAATCTGGCTTAACTTCTCAGCAGTCTCACTTCCATTAACATATGAAATCCAAAGCTTCCAGAAGTTAGGCAGTTGGCTTAAAACAAGCTTGGTCAGTTTTTTCAATAAATGCCAGCTGGTTGGAATGTTGTATCTTCATGTGTCACCTCGATCCGACTGAAAGCTGCTGCCTTTCTTCAGTGATGCTATCTGACTGTATTAGTCAGGGTTCTCTAGGGAAACAGAACCAATAGAAGATATATTTAAATATTAAGAGATATTATAAAATCCTCTCATGTGACTGTGGGGATGCACAAGTCCAAATTCTGCAAGGCAGGCTGCAAACCAGGGCTCTGATGAAGGTCCTTGATGAGTTCCCAGGAGACGCTGGCTATCTGGCATAGAGATGGGATTTCTCTCTCTCAATGCTGAAATCACTCCCCCTTTTAAGGCCTTCAACTGATTGGATGAGAAGTCACTTATTGCTGGCAGCAATCTCCTTAGTTGAATGTAGATGTAACCAGTCATCTATGCAATCAACTCACTGATGATTAAAGTCCATGAAATGTCCTTGTATTACAATTAGCCCAGTGCTTGCTTGACCAAGCAACTGGGCATCATTACCTGGCAGAGTTGACACATTAGCCTAACCATCACAGTCTACCTCTTATCAACTTGGCAGGCTAAACACATCACCTTAAACCATACTTAGTCTCTAAATAAAAACAATAAAATATATATATGTATCTCTGCCTAACAATATTCAACTGTCCTGCATACAACCAGAACTATACTAATTCCTTCCAGAATCAAGTGCAAGTCCTTGGGTAATATTCACTCTTAAACTTGACATTCTTAAATACTATGACATGAAACTAATACAACTTATGTCATATGATAAGAGAAAAGGTTAGGGAAGAAAACAAAAATTTTCATTTTATGTACATATACAAACATACTCATAACAAAACAAAGAAGAAATATTCATGACCATTACAGTCCTCATTTCTATAACTGGTCATATGGTCAAAGATCATATTTATAACTATCTCTTCCACCATCCACTCCATGTTCCCTTTAGCAAACATCTCAGCAGGCATGGCTTTTTGCCTGGTGGGGTGACCAAAACTTTCATTCCTGAAGATTCTGGGCCATTGTTAGTCCTGCTTGGATTGGGTTGTTGCAATTTTCCATTGACTTTAATCACTGGGTATTGTAGCACTAAGAGATGCCCTAGGAGATCTCCTGTATTCCAGGCAAACTCTTCTTTACTTCCATTATTTAGGTGCAGTCCTATTTCCCCTTGATAGT
>JAQZBX010076587.1:0-14404 GCA_029593785.1 Cabassous unicinctus | reverse complement strand
TAGTTTCCACTACATACCCACCAATCCCCAGTGTTCACCTGCTCCCTTCCCCAACCCTCCCCTCAGTACCATGGACCCTCCAACCCACCCTCCCCACCCTAAGCCCCTGTCAAACTTGTACCGCCCAACCCAATAGTATTCCTACACCCCTGTTATATCCCTTTATTGCCCAACTACTCACTTCGACTTATCATAGATTTTGCCTGTATGGGTGTTGCCTCACAACCTTCTTTTCTTTTTCTATTTCCTGTGAACCTATCTTCCAGTCTCTAACTCTCTGAGTCAGCTATAATTGCTTAATTCATATCAGTGACAAATGTAATATTTGTCCTTCAATGCCTGGATTGCTTTACTCAACATAAGGTCCTCAAGATTCATCCATGTTATCCTTTGGTTAATACTGTAGTCTTACAGCTGAGTAATATTCCTTTGCATGTATATACCACTTTTGTTTGTCCATTCATCTGTTGATGGGCATTTGGGTTGATTCCAACTTTAGACAATGGTGAATAATGCCGCTATGAACATTGGTGTGCATATATCTGTTTGTGTCCTTGCTTTCAGTTCTTCTGGGTATATGCACAGCATTGGAATTGCTGGGTCATATGACAAACCTATAGTTAGTTTTTTGAGGAACCTCCAGACTGTCCTTCACAATGACTGCACCGTTGTACATTCCCAGCAGCAGTGGGTAAGTGTTCCCATTCCTCCACATCCTTTCCAACACTCGCAGTCTCTGTTTTTTTAATGGCCACCAGTCTAATGGGTGTAAGATGATATCTCATTGTAGTTTTGATTTTCATTTCCCTAATAATTAGTGATGCTGAGCATCTCTTCATGTGCTTTTTAGGCATTTGTATTTCTTCTTTGAAGAAGTGTTTGTTCAAATAACTTGCCCATTTTTTAAATGGGTTGTTTGTCTTTTTATTTTCACAATGTAGGATTTTATATATGCTGGATATTAGGCTCCTAGAAGATACATGGTTACCAAATATTTTCTCCCATTGGGTAGGCTGTCTTTTCACTTTCTTGACAAACTCCATTGAGGTGCAAAAGTTTTAAATTTGGAAGAGTTCCCATTTATCTATTGTTTCTTTTGCTTCTCATACTTTGAGTGTGAAGTTCATGAAACCATTTCCTATTACACGGTCCTGTAGATGCTTCCCTACATTATCTTCCAATGTCTTTATGGTCTTAGCATTTATATTTAGATCTCTGAACCATCTTGAGTTGTTTTTTGTATAAGGTGTGAGATGGTGTTTCTCTCTCATTCTTTTGTATATGGATATCTAGTTCTACAAGCACCATTTGTTGAAGAGGCCATTTTCTCCCAGTTGAGTGGGCATGGTGGCCTTGTCGAATTCAGATGACTGTATATGCGAGATCTATATCAGAACTCTCAATTTCCTTCCATTGTTCAGTATGTCTATCCTTGTGCCAATACCATGTAATTTTGACCACTGTAGCTTTGTAGTATGTTTTAAAGTCAAGTATTGTAATTTCTCCAATTCCATTTTTCTTTTTCAATATGTCTTTGGCTATTTGGGGCCTCTTGCCCTTCCAAATAAATTTTATAGTCAGTTTTTCAATTCGGTAAAAAATGCTGTGTTGATTTTTATTAGAATTGCATTAAATCTGTAGATCAGCTTGGGTAGGATAGACATCTTAGTGAAGTTTAGTGATCCCATCCATGAACAGGGAATATTCTTCCATTTATTTAAGTCTTCTTTGATTTCCTTTAACAGTGTTGTGTAGTTTTCTGTGTATAAGTCATTTACATCTTTAAATTTATTCCTAGGTATTTGATTCTTTTAGTTACTATTGTAAATGGTATTTTTTTCTTGATTTCCTCCTCAGATTGCTCATTACTGCTGTATAGAAATTTTACTGATTTTTATGCATTGATTTTATATCCTGCAGCCTTACTGAATGCATATATAAACTCTAGAAGCTTTGTTGTAGATTTCTCAGGGCATTCTATGTATAGGACCGTGTTGTCTGCAAATAGTGAAACTTTGAATTCTTCCTTTCCACTTTGGGTGTCTTTTATATCTTTTTCTTGCTTAAGTACTTGAGCAAGCACTTCTAACACAATGTTAAACAGGAGTGGTGATAGTGGGCATTCTTATCTTGAGCCTTAAGGGAAAATTTTTAGGATTTCATCATTTTATGTGATGTTAACTGTGGGTTCTTCATATATACCTTTTGTCATGTTGAGAAAGTTTCCTTCTATTCTTATCCTTTGCAGTATTTTTATCAGGAAAGGGTGCTGTATTTTGTTGAATGCTTTTTCTGTGTCTATAGAGATGATCATGTGATTTTTTTCTTTCAATCTGTTTATGTGGTTTATTACATTGATTGATTTTCTTATGTTGTACCATCTTTGCATACCCAGGGTGAAACCCACTTGGTCATGGTGTATAATTTGTTTGATGTGTTGTTGAATACAATTAGCAAGTATTTTGTTGAAGTTTTTAGCATCTGGGTTCATTAGAGAGATTGGTCTGTAATTTTCCTTTTTTGTGGTGTCTTTGTTTGGCTTTGGTATTAGGGTAATGTTGGCATCATAGAATGAGTTAGGCAGTGTTTCTGCTACTTCTATTTTTTGGAAGAGTTTAAGGAGGATTGGTGTTAGTTCTTTCCAGAATGTTTGGTAGAATTCATCTTTGAAGCTGTCAGGTCCTGGGCTTTTCTTTGCTTGGAGATTTTTGATGACTAATTTAATCTCATTAATGGTGATTGTTCTGTTGAGTTCATCAATTTCTTCTTTCATCATTGTAGGCTGTTTGTGAGTTTCTAGGAATTTGTCCATTTCCTCTAAATTATCCTTGTTGGCATATAATTTTTCAAAGTATCTTCTTATAATACTCTTTATTTCTGTGGAGTAAGAGGTGATAATCCCTTCCTCAATTCTCATTTTGTGTGCTTGCATCTTTTCTCTTTTTTTCTTTGTTAGCCTAGCTAAGGATTTGTCAATTTTATTGATCTTCTTGAAGAACCAGCATTTGGTTTTGCTTCTTTTCTCTCGTGCTTTTTTATTTTCTGTTTCATTTAGTTCTGCTCTAATCTTCATTATTTCCTTCTTTCTACCTCCTTTGGGGTTAGTTTGTTGTTCTTTTTCTAATTCCTCTAGGTGTGCAATTAGGTCTTTGATTTTAGCTCTTTATTCTATTTTGATATATGCATTTATGGCTATGAATTTCCATCTCAGTACAGCTTTTGCTGCATCCCATAAGTTTTGACATGTTGTGTTGTCATTTCCATTTGTTTTAAGTCAGTTACTGATTTTTTTTTCATTTCCCCCTTAAGGAACTGTTTTTTCTAAGAGTGTGTTGTTTACCTTCCATATCTTTGTGCCTAATCTGGTTCTCTGGACCTTACTGACTTCTAGCTTCATTCCATTGTGGTCAGAGCAATTACTTTGTTTAATTTCAATCTTTCTGAATTCATTGAGAGTTGTTTTGTGGCCTAGTATGTGGTCTATCTAGGAGAATGATCCACGTGCTCTCGAGAAGAACGTATATCCCACTGTATTTGGGTGTAGTGTTCTGTAAATGTCTATTAGGTCCAGATCCTCTAATGCATTATTCAAAGTCTTTTTTTCTTTATTGATTCTCTGTTGAGATGTTCTGTCTAATGGTGACAATGGTGTATAAAAGTCCCCTACTATAATTGTAGAGGCATCTATTTCTCCACTTAGTTTTCCCAGTGTTTGTCTATGCATTCTGAGGTGCCCTATTTTGCTGCATAAATGTTTATGATTGTTCTTTCTTCTTGAAATATTACCCCTTTTACTAATATATAGTGTCCATCTTTGTCTCTTACAATAGTTTTGCATTTAAAGTCTATTTCATCCAATATTAGTATTGGTACTTCTGCCTTTTTTGGTTGTTGTTTGCTTGTAAAATTGTTTTCCAACCATTCACATTCAGCCTCCTTGAATCCCTGGGTCTATGGTGAGTTTCTTGTAGACAGCAAATAGATGGGTCATATTTCCTTATCCATTCTGCCCAACTGTGTCTCTTGACTGGTGAGTTTAATCCATTAACATTCAGTGTTATTACTGTCAAGGAATTACTTACATCAGTCATATTTTCTTTGGGTTTATGTGTGTTGTAAGTTGTTTTTATTCCTCTTTTTGTCTTTTTAGTTGTTCTTACACTCTCCTACATCTCTCTCTCCCCTGTTTTTTCCTTTCAACTTGCAGCACTCCCTTTAGTATTTCTTGAAGGGCAGGTTTCTTATTGGCATACTCTCTTAATTTCTGTTTATCTGTGAGTATTTTGAAGTCTCTATCATTTTTGAATGCCAGCTTTGATGGATAGAGAATTTTTGGCTGGAAGTTTTTTCTTTTAGCACCTTAACTATGTCATACCACTGCGTTCTTGCCTCCATGGTTTCAAATGAGAGATCAGCACTTAATCTTATTGAGCTTCCCTTGTACATGATGGTTCTCTTTTCTCTTGCTGCTTTCAGTATTTTCTGTTTGTCTTGAGAATTGGACAATTTGACAAGTATATGTCTTGGAGTAGGCTTGTCAGGGTTTATACTGTTTGGGATGTGCTGCACTTCCTGCACATGTACATCCATCTCTCTCAATAGGGTTAGGAAATTTTCAGCTATTATTTCTTCCAACACTCCTCCTGTCCTCTTTTCCTTCTCTTCTCCCTCTGAGATGCCTATAATGTGTATGTTTGTGTGCTTTGTGTTGTTGTTCAGATCTCTAAATCCCTGCTGGTTTTTTTCTATCTTTTTATCTATCTGTTCTACTATCTGTTTGATTTCAGATGTACTATCTTCCATATAGCTAATTCTTTCCTCTGCCTGTTCAAATCTACTGTTATGTGATTCCAGTGTATTTTTTATTTCTTGGATTATGCCTTTCATCACCATCATATCTGTTAACTTTTTATGTATGTTTATAATTTCTTCAGTATGTACTCCCAGTGTCTTCTTAATATCCTTAATCTCTTTCTTCACTTCATTAAGAAAAATTGAAGACTAAACAAAGAGAGGTAGAATGTAAGAACAAAAACAGAAAGCAGAAGATAGGAGGATAAAGGAAGGAGAAGAAATAGCATAGGTAGACAATATTAGTATACAAAAAAAAAAAGGGAAACAAAGGAATGGGGAAACACAGCAAACAGGAAACTAGACAGCAGCACCTACTTAAAAGAAAAACAGGGATGAGGGAAGAAATAGGGGGAAAAAAAGAACAAACAACCAACAATCAAACAATCAAACAAGCAATAAAAAAAAAAAACTTGGGAAATTTCTCTCCCAGAGCAGCAGGACACCATAGCCTGTGTGATCCGATCCCTCCTCACCTCTCCTGGTCAGGTTGAGCTCCCTTCTGAAATTCAAATGGGACCCTGGTATCTGAACTCACCACAGAGAAATGACTTTCAACCCTCTTCCAGACCTCCCCCTCCTCCTGGCGAGCCCTAAATAGGCCCTTGGAAAGTTATAAAGTGCTTCCTACTGCCCGCCTCCCTTAAGGGAATTGGTATTTTGATAATTCTCAGCACCGGTCTAGTCAATTACCTGACTCTGCCCTCTCCCAGCCCAAGATCCTCTCTCCCAGGTTGGCTAGGTAAATCACGCTTCCTGGGCAGATTTGCTTCTTCCCTTTTCCCGGGGCCACATCTTGCGATTTGGTATGCTCCCTAAAGTTCAAAGGGGGTCCCGGTAACCAAACCCACAGAAAGGAAACCCCTCTCTACCCTTCACCAGAACCATCTTACTCCCGGAGAACGTTCCTTCCTGCTGGGTGGCTGATGGGAGTCAGGGGGTTCACAGCAGTTTTTTACCTTGAGGGTGGGCCTTAGCTGCCCACCATTTCCAGCCAATGGGGTGATAAGCTCACAGATTTTCCTTGGGTTTTTTATCTCTTGACCAGTTCCCGCTAGATTGATGCCCTGAAGCCTCCTGCTTTGTGGGCTCCCAAAACAGCTCACTCAGGCAGGATCTTGCCCCTTCTTAGCCATTTTTTTGCGAAAGAGCTGGTGAGTGCCCACGTAAGCCAATGCCATCTTGCTGGATCCAACCAAAGTGTGATTTTTATAACATGTATTTGGAAATCAGTCATATTCTTTGCAATCTAGAAGTTTAGATAAAGAAGAGTTTGAGCATTGTTTGTACTTACGTAATGAGCAAAGTTGTTGATTAGCAAATTATTTTCCTGCTAGGCAATTTAATACCATCTTGGATTAAACAATTTCAACTGAGTTTTCCTTCTCTAAGGAGCTCATGACAAACAATCTATTGTTAATTGCCTTGATTGTGACTTATCTAACCTCTAATATCCAATGACCTTTTCCAAGTCCATTTTCAATTTGATGAACCAAACTAGGAAAGTTTACAATGTCCTTTAATAAAGGCTTTTAGGATGTCCTTATGAATTTAGATATTTTTGTTTGAACTGCGCTCCTTTGTACTAAGTGAGGTTGAAGAGTTGGCACCTTTATCTTAAACTTTGCCATCTATTTGCATAATTATGCCTTGAAACATGTTTATGTATCTGAGCATTTGAAACTTTCAAATGTTAATTTTTTTTGTTCCTCTATTACTTTCCCTTTACATTCCACCGATAATATTCTAAAGATCCAGTGTTCAACAAATGCTAGTTCAAAACATTACCAGGATTAACAGAAATGAGATTTACCCTCATGCCTGAAACCATTATAAGGAACAATACAAAATATATGAAACAACAGAACTCAAGTCATTGACATCAGGCAACAAAGGACAGTGATTTTTGAGAAACAGAAAATAAACAAGATGAGTGTTATGATTGCCTCAACTCACTGATTAGTTTGTTTACAGGTTGTGGTGCAGGTAGGGGTAAGCTCTGTGGTGTTCCTGAGCTGAGGAGTCAGAGCTGGAAGTCCAGGGAAGACAAAGCAGTTTGAGCTCACAAGGCACACACTGGAAATGAGAGAGATGCAGAGAGAAAGAACATCATAGACCTACACAGGGTCTTTCTGGAGGAGTCACGTGCGTACTAATGAACCCAAATGTGTGAGGAAACTACTTGAGTATAGGGGAAGAACCATCCAAAAAGATTAGTGAGAACAGTGCCCAGAGCTCACAACGGGCCAGTAATATCAGTTTCCAACAACCAGAGGGAAAACCTCATAATTCAGGATGCATTAGTAAGAATACTAAGAAGGGTTTTGTCTTCATCTTATTTTTACCAATGAATACTAAGGGAGAGGAATAACCTTAAATTAAATCCAGCTCTGGGCCAATCTAACAAAGATTATAAGCAAGACCTGAAAGGGACAACCTTATACCAAGTAACTTAACCATATCCCAGAAAAATGCTCAAGAATATTTGTATGTACAGAAGCAAGATAAAATTCAAAATGCCTGGCATTCAATCAATGATCCGCAGAAATGCAACAAGCAGGGAAATGTGAACCATATTCCAGAAAATAATCAACCAATCAACCAACCCAGAAGAAGCACTGATATTAGAATATCTGTTCTAGTGTCCTTGTCTGCTAATTCTAACATCAGTAACTTGAAAACATAGCAATGGTTATGATCCATAATGAAACAGAAAGAAGGAAAGACTGAAAAAAAAAAGTAATAGTGCATCAGTGAACTGGGAGGGAACTTCAAACATTCAACCATAAATGTAATTGGAGTCCCTGAAGGAAGTGTATGATAAAACATATTTGAAGAAACAACAGCTAAAATTTTTCCAAATTTGAGGAGAATTATAAAATCATAGGTCAAAGAAGCTTAGTAAATCCAATATACAATAAACATGAAAAATAATCTACATCAAAACACATCATAACCAAATTGTTTAAAACCTGCCATCTTAAAAGATCTTTAAGATTTTAAGGAAATCTTAAAAGCAGAGAAACAATGTTAAGGATAGCAGCAGATTTCTTGTCAGAAATTATATAAGCTAGAAGATAATGATGCAACATCTTTAATATTCTCTAAACTCTCAATTTAGAATTCTTTATTTAGCAAAAATATTTTCAAAACAGGAGACAAAATAAAGACTTTTTCAGATATGCCAAAGCTGAAAGGAATTACCACCAACAGATCTGTACTACCAGAAATGTTAAATAAAGTCCTTTCAGCAGAAATAAAATTATACCTGATAGACACCTGGATCTACACTCAAATTTACTAGAGATCAGTAAACATTATCACCACCCTTTCAGCTCTTTCTTGTCCAAATTGGCATTCCCTATTAGATTTAATAAACTATATTGACTGTTTCAAGAATGTGTCATAGAATACCAAAGCATATCTCTGTATAAGTTTGTCAGGGTTATTACCATTATGTTAACAGAAATCCTTTTCTGAAAAAGAAATATAAATCTTTCAGGTTATTCATAATCATCCAAAGTCCTTTTCCAATACTAATTTTTAAAATTCATAATCACTTCCAATATCACACATTATGGAGTTCTTTGAATTCTTCATCTTTCAATAGTCAGCTCAGCTATCTTTTTAATAACTTCCCTGAATATTCCCTTTACCTGTTTCATTAAATTTGGCTGTCTTCTGGGGAGAATGGTTACCTTATAGTGCTTGTAGACTGGAGGCTGCTTTTATTTTCTTATCCGTATTACCCTGGGCTTGTGACATGTCATGTGCCCCATTTGCTCATAGAACCATTTCACTTACTTTTAACTTTCAAAACACTAGCTCCTTAATAGTTTCTGATATTAAGTGATACTCCTCGCTAACCATAATATCAATTTTCATGTACTAATTTCTAAGACTTCACTCTCAATAACTAATGGCTTTAGCACTTGATTCATTCTCTTTCTCTCCAAACCTCCTGATCTTGTAGTCCACTGAGGATGACTCATCAGGCCATCAAAGTGATGGCTTCTCATCACTTCCAAAGATCTTTGAGACACATGGAATATTGTACATCACTGAAAATAAATGCATAAATAACAAGGAATTCACATTGGTGATTTTCTTAAACATTGCTGTTCATAATAGTTCACATTTATTAAAACTGTAGGGAATATCCTCTCAATTTTGTTCAGACTTTTAGGACCTGGGTTGGAAATTGTGGAGTACTTGTTAAAAGGTTATTGTTTTCTTGTTGATCCAAGGCTCCTCATATTTATAGAATAAAAATTCCCAACTAATAAAAATTAATAACAGTTGCAGCTTTTAAAAATAAAGAAATGTAAAACAGCAGCATCTACAATAAATATAAACACATAGACTTCTTGAAATTATTGCCAAGTTAATGAGCCCTGTATCCAATAATGTTGCTAAGTTATTCTATTTACTTATGTCTACAGTAGAAACTGACTTAACATTTCAGGCATTTTCTTAATTGTGCATGTATGCACGCATGTGTGTGTGTGTGTGTGAAATATTGTCTTGATTGAGAGCTACAAACATGGGCTATTTGCTTATATGAAAAACACATCCTAAATCCATGTTTCATGTTTGACTCTATAGAGTATGCACTATGTGCATATTTTAATTATTTAAAAAATCTTGTTATATTTTATTTTTTCTTGATCTGTATGTAATTTTCATGAATGCTTTCTCACTAGATTGGGTGTAACATTTAGGAACTGTCCATTATTATATTCATATCTCTAATCCTAGAAAAATGATGCCTTGTTCATATTTCTGAGTGCTCAGAAAGAATCTCTTGTTAAATAAAATAACTGAAACAACATCAGAGAGGAGTGCTTTTTAGTAAAAATAAGAACAATATATTTTTTATAGTTGGGAAATACTTCTTTAGATGGAAAAAACAACAAAAGAAGTCACATTTTTCAAGTTCTTGTCCATAAGTGAATCATCTAATTTTTAAGACTGAAAGTACTTTAGAAGTCAAAATACATCCATGCTAAATGTAAAAGAGTAACAGAACTGAGAGTGAAAATAAGATTATAAGACAGTTCTCAGAGAAAGAACATTGTACGCTGGAAAGATTGCACAATAACATCAACTATGTCAGGACTTTGCTTGATGCCTAAGCAGGTTTGAGGAAATGTAAGCTTTGTCTCAGCCATCAGGAAAATGACAGTCAAGTTGGAAAGATCGCAAATTAATAACGCACAATAAAAGAGGTAATGACCAATACAAGACATTATGAGCAACATAGAAAGCAGTGAATGATGAAGTAACAAGATCCCCAAACTCGTGCAATCTTTTGGTTCGAGTTAAGAGTGACTAAAAGATTTCTGATCTTCTTCCTCAGATGCAGCAGGAGCAATGGAGGTATACCGCTCAGGTCTCCCTTTAAAAGAGAGAAACTGCTTTTAGGGGAAGTTTGGCCGATAGCTTCCAGCTGCCACGTTGCAACTTCAGAATTTACCACAGAGTTCATGCTAAGGCCATGCTATCCCTGGCCATTTTTATAGGCCAATAGCAGAGCAGGGAATTGGGGTACTAGAGCCAGGCCCTTTATTAAAGTGTAGAACTCCTTTAATGGGCAATCTTTACTCTAGCTATCCCCCATCCACCTGCCTGAGAATATCTCAGAGCAGTGCTGCAGACTGAGGTTCTTCCTACCTCATTCTACTGCCTTACCTCTCTCCTTTCACAGGTGTTAGACCCACATTAGGGTGGGAAGATGCTCCCTGCTTACTCTTACAACTTCCTCCCTTTTATTGTTCACAGTCATCTTCCCTAATAAATTTCTTGTACTTTTAAAATTGTCTGTAATCCTTCCCATTTTTATAGGTCAAAATTCATATATTGCCAGTTTCATAGAGTTCAACCTAATATTTGCTGCACAGCAAAATAGTTGCTGCATTATGATATGGATATACATACATATCTATAATATGTAAATGTGCATGTATAAGATGCATATGTGTTTGTATATGTGTGTGTATATATATGTTTAATTGCCTATTTTATAGACCAAAAAAGTCAAATATTGACAATTTCATATGGTTCAACAAATGAAAGTCATGATAATGTAAATGATTGTGCCAACTTTTAGAAATATCACTTAGTCATAAATGAGAAGAGAAAATTAACAAATTATGATTATATAGTAATCTATAATTTTAACCTTGATAATATAAAAATAATAGCAAAAATGCCAGAACTTTGGTGTTGGCAGTTGAGGGGAAGGAAGAAGGACATAGGCCCTTAATAGTCTATTCTTCAATAAGCAGAGTCAAAAGGTATTATCTACAGTTTAGGAATAAAAGTGGGGCTACATTATTTATACAAGCAAAGATAATTAATAGCAAAATGAAAAAATGGTGACATAAATACATTGGGAAAGGGTGAAAGAAGAAGAGTGAATATGACCAAATTCCTTATTTATTCTAGCAGAAAACCTAAAGGTATAAAATTAATAATCCAGGAAAAGAAACATCGGAATATTATTTTAATTGTTCTTCCCCACTGGAGCAATAATGAGGAAAAAGAGATTGGTTGGGAGTAGAAACTGTTGGCTCCTTTTTTTATATATGCAATTTTCACTTTACATGGTAAAAACTAATCATGCAAGCTGAAATCATAGAAGTCAATCAGTATGGCTTCTATAGATTAATTACCAGTATGAAAATCCCAGCTCTGCCATTTACTAGCTGTATGACCTTGGGCAAGTTACTTAAGTACCCTGTGCCTCAGTTTTCTGATCTATATTTTAAAAAGAATAATGATAGTATCTATTTAATAGGATGCTCTTAATATTAAATGAGGTAATGACTGTAAAACAATTTGGCAATGCCAAAATAGTAACCACTATACAGGTGGTAGTCACTATATTGGAGATTGGATTTTTGCAGCAATAACACTAAATATTGCTACCAATAGAGAGAGTCACTATTTTCACATTCAAAATGGCTACTGGAAAATGATATAGATATTAAGGAAAATCAATTTGGTGTTTCCAGGAAATTTTTATTTTATTTTATTGGTACAATGAAAATTAGAGATATTTGTAGAATATGGTTGCATTACAAAAGTCTTCCTAGAAACTGGACTCTAACATGAAATTTAATAACTAATAATCTGGTAACTTTTATACAAATATTTTCATGAGAAAAGGCATCATCTGCTCCTTTCTTTGGTAACAGAAAATTTTTTTCAAGAGCTTCCTATTGAATATCTGAATTAGAAAGTAGCAGTAAAAGACTATGTTTCCTTTTTTTCTTTTTTCTTTTTTCTTTTTTTCCTAAAGAGAAAGAAACAAATGTCAGGCTTCAGTTTTAATTAAGCAATTAACTAAAATGTTACATAGAAAAGACAAGGAAAAAAGTTCAATTGTGTAATTTAATTTTAATTGAAGAAATAAGTTAGTGAAGACTAGCTGCTATTTCATGAGTCTTTTCATAGGACAGAGAATGGATTTTGACAGCAGAGACAGGGGTAACACTGAGTCTAATTCTATTTAATTAGCAGTGTCCAACCTTTCTCAACAGAAAAGCAATACTCTTATTAAATAATACCAAAAGTGCAATGGATTTTGGCCCAAAGTAATGAAGATGTGACCTCTACAAATAAACATTTCCCGAGAGTGGATTCTGCATGCATCCAGAAGGGTATGTTGAAAATACAAAAAGTAATTACATGGCTTCCAGTTACAAGATGACAACAGCAGCCCAGCTTCCCTCCACCACAGAAAAGATAAACATCCTTTAAAAAAATTAAACAGATTTTAACATTTAGACATGCTATAACCATAGCCAACAATCTGGTTATTATTTGTATTTTTAGGTAAACATTTTATTGACATATGACTTACAGAAAAGGACATATATTTTAATTGTACAGATCACCGAATTTTCTAAAAGTTAACACATGCAAGTAATCATTGACAAGACCAAGAACTAGAAAAACAATGTCCTATCTAGTCACTGTAGTTCCCCTGGCAACCATGCTGACATCTAACATCATAGATTATTTTTGATTGTATTGTATTTAGTGTAAATGAAATTGTACAGTATGTATACTTTGTATACTTTGGAGTCTGCCTTCTTTTGCCCCAAATTTTGATTATGAAATTCCTCCACATTGTGGCATATAGTCAAATGATTCATCACTCTAACGTATTTTATTGTATTTATATACTATATTTATCCATTTTAATTTTGATAGATGTTTGGTTATGTCCAGTTTTGAACTATTTAAGAGTAGTGTTGCTATGAAAATTCTTGTGCAAAAATTTTTGTGAACAAATGGGTTTCTCTTGGATATATGCTTAGGAGTAGAATTGCTAACTGTACATATATGCAGCTTACTTTGATATTTCCAGAGAATTTTCAAATGCAAGTAAAACAACTTACATTTCTACTAACAGTGTAAGAGAGTTTAGTTGTTCCATATCCTAGTCAATGCTTAGAAGGAATGTCTTTCATTTTAGTCATTCTGTTGTGTATTTAAATGTTTTGCCTCTTGGTTTTAATTTACATTTTTCTGATGACTAATGAAGTTGAGAAGTTTTTCATGTTTACAAGTCATCTGGATGTTCTGTTTTGAGAAGTACTTGTTCTAAGCCTTTTTACCATCTTTCTATGAAGTTGTTTTCCTTTTTTTGATTTGTAGAAGTGTTTCACATATTTTAGATATTTCCCTTTTGTCAGATATATGTATTCCAACTATATTCTCTACTTTTTGACTTGAATTTTCACTGTCCTCATGGTGTGTTTTGATGAGCAAAAGTACTTAATTTAAATGTACTATAGTTTATCAAATATTATTTTCTATAAGTCAGTAATCTAATGTATTCTTGAAAAAAAAAAATCATTGTATATCCCAAAGTCATGAAAATGTTCTTTGTTTTATTCCTGAAAGCTTTATTATTTGACTCTACATTGAGAGCTATATATCTGAAATTAATTTTTGAATGTGGTGTGAGAAGGAAGAGGTAAACTTTATTTTTTTCATGTGAAAAGCCTACAATGATATCAGAAAATTCCAGTAAATTCTCTGACACCAAAGGAAAGAGCCCCACCTTTGAAGGAAAATTGCTAAGAGCAAAATTCAAATAGAGTGCAGAGAGAATCTTGGAAGTAAGGAAAAAAGAAGCTTCAGATAATGGGGAGATGGGAGTGCTTAGTGGTCCTGAGGATACCCTATAACAGAAAGTATCTCGAAAGGAAAATACAAGGTATAAAGTGGAAGGCACTGCCTTGTAGTACAAGATCTATAGATCTGGGAACAACAGTACTGGAGCCAGAAAGCCTTCAGAGGCATAGCTCTCAGAGACAGAGTCGGACAAGTAACTACAAAGAGGTTATTTTTGAGTCCTTCCTAGTAACAGAAGAGGGTGTCATAAAAGTAGAAGAGTTGTGCCTCTTTCTCTCCAGCTCCCCAGTTATCTGCTTCCTTTAGTCCAGTATGCTTTTTCTTACTTGAACACAGAATTTAAAAAAAAAAAAAAAAGATTTACAATCAAGCTACATAAAAAGATACAAAAATAAACTTTTAA
>JAQZBX010076586.1:0-14406 GCA_029593785.1 Cabassous unicinctus | reverse complement strand
CGCTGCGTGTCTTCTCCGTGTCTGCTCATCTCCCCCTTGCTGTGAGGTCCTGCCGCATCAGCCCATGGCGCTGTGCAAGCCGGCCTGCCCTCACAAGGAGGCGCAGGGAAGCGAACCCGGGGCCTCTCATATGGTAAACGGGTGCGCTATCCATTGCGCCACACCCGCTTCCTGCCGTGAGGTTGCTGCATCAGCCCACCGCACCGCTCAGGCCAGCGTGCCCTCACAAGGAGGCCTCGGGACGCGAACCCGGGCCTCCCATATGGTAAACAGGGACTCTATCCACTGAGCCACACCCGCTTCCCGACATAATATCTTTATGTTAACTTTCCCAGAAAGTCTAAGACATTCCTACCAATTTATATACCTAGGATGGAATTTTAAATTAAAATAAAAGGAATTTTATTTCTCATTTTTCCTTAAAAACAGAGTAAAACCTAATTTATCTAGCACATTTGGTGCCATCTATATAATTCACTTATAAATTTGAGAAACTGCCTTCAAGTGCCTAAACTCTTGATTTACCCATTTCTAATTGAAGCCTTTTTAATACAGAACAGAAGCTACTCTTTGTTGAGGTTTTACTGGGTGCCGCCTCCCTATCATCTTTTTTTTTTTTTTTTTAAGATTTTATTTTATTTACTTATTCCTCCCCCCCACCCCCATTTTTTAATCTCGCTGTCTGTTCTCTGTGTCCATTCTTTGTGTGCTTGTCTTCTTTTTAGGAGGCTTCAGGAACCAAAGCCGGCACGTCTCATGTGGGAGGGAGGCACCAAATAGCTTGAGCCACCTCTGCTGCCCGTTTTGCTGTGTCTCTCATTTGTGTTTCCTTGTTGTGTCTCTTCATTGCATCATCTCGTTGCATCATCTTGTTGTGTCAGCTCACCACGCCAGCCTGTCATGGCAGCTTGCTGTCTTGCTTGTCTTCTTTAGGAGGCACCAGGAACCGAACCCAGGACCTCCCATGTGGTAGGCGGGTGTCCAACTGCTTGAGCAACATCTACTTCCCATCCCTATCATCTTAAAACATTCTGAATATAATTAGACCTCTTTTTTCTTTTTTAACCCAAAGCATATTTACCAATCACTAAAAAAGGAGGGGAGCGGGTATGGCTTAAGAAGTTGAGCACCCGCCTCCCACCTGGAAAGTCCCGGGTTCGGTTCCCGGTGCCTCCTAAAGACAAACAAACAACAATCACACAGCAACAACGAGCAGACGATGAGCAAAAACAAAAAAATGAGTAGGAAGCGGATGTGGCTCAAGCAGTTGCGCACTAGCCTCCCACATGGGAGGTCCTGGGTTCAGTACCGATGCCTCCTAAAGAAAATAAAACAGACAATGAGCAAAAACGAGCAGACAATATGCACAAACAACAAGCAAAAACAACAAGCAAACAGACGAGGGTGCCATGGAGGTGGGGACTAACATTTTATCTCATACTATGTGCCTGACACCATTTCAAACTTTAGGTATAGTCGTTCAATCCTCAAAACAATCCCAGAAGTAGGTATTATCTCTATTTTATGAATAAGAAAACAGAGGAGTAACTTGCCTAAACTCTCACAATTAGGATCAAACCAGGCAGTCTGGAGAGCCTACAAAAACAGACTATCAAAACCAAGATAAAAAAAATAAATAAATAAGGCTAAAACACAATAAGTCTATTTTCTATCTAATGGTGTAGTAAGTTGACCTGATTTAGTCTTCTTCCCCAGCTGGGTTCAAGTTACTGCCTTCTCTGCTGGTAGCCACAGCTCCTCTTTTTAGGTCTTGCAAAGCCAGCCTCTTTTTTTAAAAAAAAGCAAAAAACTCTATTTCAACTTCAAAAAATAAAATAACAGATAAAAGGCAGCTTAATAAATTATGGAAGTATTACTTAAAAAAAAAAAAAATCCTGTCCAGGTACATTTATCTTATTTAATCCTAAAAACAAACTCAATTGTTTCTCTAGTGTTAAGTGAGCACTGATTGGTTAAATGACATGACCAGAGTCTCCTTGTTAATGAAGAAAATGAAGGAAAAAAATGTTTGATCATATTCACATAAGCCTCCTTTTTTTTTTTTTTTGCAGGTAACTCTTAAGTTTTTCTCTGAGGAATTAAAGACTCTCTTGGCAAGCAAAAATTCTTCAGTAGCTTTTCATTCTGAAGAAAATCTCTTCTTTTAGAAAGCCTCTGACCACAGCTTCTTACCCTGCCCTCACTTGCACCTACGACTAG
Organism: Cabassous unicinctus; assembly: GCA_029593785.1. Lineage (NCBI taxonomy): Eukaryota > Metazoa > Chordata > Mammalia > Cingulata > Chlamyphoridae > Cabassous > Cabassous unicinctus. The sequence goes on along the minus strand of JAQZBX010076586.1, from coordinate 12,186 downwards.
CACGCCTCCCAACTCCTAAACTAGGTGTCTTAAATTAACATTCTCCACTAGAGACCTGAAATATCTCCCCTAATTTCAATTATGCTCTCACAAATTGAGAGCTTCATTATAAAACCAAAATGACTTGGTCATTATTAGAAAATCCTACGACTCCTCCAACAAATTACACCAATACATTAGATACCCCAATAAATTAGAAAACCTAGATGAAATGGACAAATTCTTAGAAATACACAAACTACTTATATTGACTCAAGAAGAAATAAGAGATCTCAACAAAACAATTACTAGCAAAGAGATTGAATCAGAAATCAAAAACCTCCCAACAAAGAAAAGCCAAGGACTAGACGGATTCACAAGGAAATTCTACCAGGCATTCCAAGAAGACTTAACTCCAATTCTGCTCAAACTCTTCCAAAAAAACTGAAGAGGAAGGAACACTCCCTAATTCATTCTACAAGGTCAACATCACCCTCATACCAAAGCCAGATAAAGATGACACAAAAAGAAACCCACAGAACAAAATCTCTAATGAATATAGATGCAAAAATCCTCAACAGAATACTAGCAAACTGGATCCAAAAGCATATTAAAAGAACTATAAACCATGATCGAATGGGATTTATCCCTGGTATGCAAGGTTGGTTTAATATAAGAAAATCAATTAATGTAATACACCACATTAACAGAATAAAGGGGGGGAAAAGTATGATCATCTCAATTGATGCAGAAAAGGCATCTGACAAAATCCAGCGTCCCTTCTTGATAAAAACACTTACAACACTAGGAACAGAAGGAAACTTCCTCAACATAATAAAGGTATATATGACAAGTCTACAGCTAACCTGAAAGCTTTCCCTCCAAGATCAGGAGCAAGACAAGGATTCCCACGGGCACGACTTTTATTCAACATTATACTGGAAATTCTTGCCAGAGCAATTAGGCAAGAATCAAATATCTAGGAGTAAATTTAATAGGGATGTAAATAATTTGTACAAAGAAAACTACAAACATTGCTAAAAGAAATCAAAGAATACCTAAATAAATGTTAGGACATTCCATGTTCATGGATTGAAAGACTAAATATCATTAAGATGTTGATACCACCCAAAGCAATTTATGGATTCAATGCAATACCAATCAAAATTCCAAAAACCTTCTTTGCAGAAATGGAAAAGCCAATCATGAAATTTATATGGAAAGGTAAGGGGTCCTCAATAGCTAAAGTCATATTGAAAAGGAAGAATGAAGGTGGATGACTCACACTTCCCAATCTTAAAACTTATTACAAAGGCACAGTAATCAAAACAACATGGTACTGGCATAAGACAGACATACAGACCAATGGAATTGAACTGAGAGCTCAGAAATCAACCCTCACATTTATGGCCAACTGATTTTTGACAAGGGGACAAAGACAACTCAACTGGAAGAGTCTCTTCTAAAAATGGTGCTGAAAAAACTGTACCTCCATTTGCAAAAAAAAAAAAAAAAAAGGAGGACCCTATCTCACAGCATACATAAAAATCAACTCAAAGTGGATCAATGGGAAGCAGATGTGGCTCAAGTAATTGGTCTCCCGTCTACCATACGGAGGTTCCCAGGTTCGGTTCCCGGGGCCTCCTGGTGAAGGTGAAGCTGGCCTGTATCGCAAACTGACTCAACAAGATAACGCAACAACAACAACAAAAAAAACAGACACAGAGGAAAGACAATGAGAGATACAACAAACCAGGGAGCTGGGGTGGCTCAAGCAATTGGATGCCTCTCTCCCACATCCAAGATCCCAGGATCGGTTCCCAGTGCCTCCTAAAGAGAAGACGAGAAGACGAGAAGAGAAGACAAGCAGACACAGAAGAACGCTCAGTGAATGGACAAAGAGAGCAGACAGCGAGCACAGGCCGGGGGGGGGAGAGGACAAATAAAAAATGGAAAAATCTTTTTTAAAAAAAGTGGATCAAAGACCTAAATATAAGATCTAGAACTATCAAACTCCTAGAAGAAAACCTAGGGAAGCACCTTCAGGACCTTGTATTAGGCAATGGTTTCTTAGACTTTACACCCAAAGCACAAGTAACAAAAGAAAAAAAACAGATAAATCAGACTTCATCAAAATTAAGAACTTTTGTGCCTAAAAGGTCTTAATCCTGAAAGTAAAACAATAATATATATATTGGGAGAAAATATTTGGATACCACATATTTGATAAAGATTTAACATACAGAATATATAAAGAAATTCTTGAACTTAACACAAAGACAAACCCAATTACAAAATGAGCAAAAGACTTGTATAGGGGGCGGATGTGGCTCAAATGGTTGGGCGTCCGTCTGCCATAGGAGGGACCTGGGTTTGATCCCCGGGACCTCCCGGTAAAATAAAAATATATATATTTTATTATTTATATTAATAAATAATAAAGGCGCATGGGCTGCCAGGCTGTGTGTGCCGGTGAGCCGCCAGGCCCCGGGAGCCATGCAGCAAGATGATGACGTGTAAGGAGAGAGACAAGACGAGATGCTCCGAAAGCTCCGAAAACCAGAAGCCGGGGTGGCGCAGATGGCTAGAACACCTCTCTCCTACATCGGAGGTCTTCAGGATCGAGTCCTGGTGAAGACTGGAGGAGGAGGATGAGAAGAGATGAAACAGACACACAGAATTGCCCAGCGAATGGACACAAAACAGCAAATGGGGAAGGGGGGGTTTAAAATGGATCAAGTAAATAAATAAATCTTAAAAAAAAAAAGACTTGTATAGATATATCTCCAAAGAAGATATACAAATGGCCAAAAGCACATGAAAAGATGTTCAACATCATTAGTCATCAGGGAATTGCAAATCAAAACCACAATAAAATACCATTTCACACCCATTAGAATGGTTGCTATTTTTTTTTTAAATGGAAAATAACAAGTGTTGGAGAGGATGCGGAGAAAGAGGACACACATTCACTGCTGATGGCAATGTAAAATGTGGTGAAGCCGCTGTGGAAGACAGTTTAGCAGCTCCTCAGAAAGCTAAGGATAGAACTACCATATGACCATGCAATCCCACTACTAGGTACATACTCAAAAGAACTGAAAGCATTGAAAGCAGGGACTCAGATATTTGCACACCTATGTTCACAGCAGCATTATTCACTACTTTCAAAAGATGGAAGCAACCCAAGTATCCATCAATCAATGAAAGGATAAATGGGGTATATACAAACAATGTAATATTATTCAGCCATAAAAAGGAATGAAGTCTTTTTTTTTTTTTTTTTAGGAATTAAGTCTTGATATGTGCAACAACATGGATGAATCTTGAAGGTATAATGTTGAGTGAAATAAGCCAGACACAAAAGGACAAATATTATATGATCTCACTGATTAGAAACAGTTAGAATAAGCAAACTCATGCAGAATCTAGAATATAGGTTACCAGGGGACAGGGTAGGAATAGGAAATGGGCTTAAGGTATAAAAGGTACAAGGTTGGGAAGCGGGTGTGGCTCAGTGGATAGAGCCCCCGTTTACCATATGGGAGGCCCGGGTTCGCGTCCCGAGGCCTCCTTGTGAGGGCACACCGGCCTGAGTGGTGCGGTGGGCTGATGCAGCAACCTCACGGCAGGAAGCGGGTGTGGCGCAATGGATAGAGCACCCGTTTACCATATGAGAGGCCCCAGGTTCGCTTCCCCGGGCCTCCTTGTGAGGGCAGGCCGGCTCGGATGCGGCAAGACCTCACAGCAAGGGGGAGATAAGCAGACACAGAGAAGACACGCAGCGAATGGACACAGCAGCACAAGCAGCAAGGGGGGGATAAATAAAATAAAATAAAATAAAATAAAAAGGTACAAGGTTCCTATTTGGAATGATGGAAATGTGTTGGTAATGGATGGTGCTGATGGTAGCACAACATTGCGAACGCAATTAACAGCACTGAAATACATATCTGAATATGATTAAAAGGGGAAATGTGAGATTGTATATATGGTAACAAAATAAAAAATTTTTTTTTAAATCCATGGAATTCCACTACACAGTGAACCCTAAGTTAAACCATGGACTTTAATAGTATAATTATAAAAATGTGCTATCATCAGTTGTAACAAATGTTCCACTCCAATGCAAGGTATTGGTGGTGGGTGGTGTATGGGGATCCTGTATTTTATGCATGATTGTTCTGTAAACCCACAACTTCTCAGAGTAAAAGATAAACTTTTTAAAAAATGGCTTGGTCATCATTACCAATATGATTTACTGTACTGTATCATGATAGTGACACCTTCCATTTGCTAGGGTATTCACAGTGACATTTGCCCCTCCACTAAATGGCCCCAGATTGCTTGACTTTTTGAGTTATGGGTCTGTTCTTCAGTGATTTCCAAGATAAAAATTAACCCTGCTTGTCTCTGACAATATTTACTGAATGAATAAATGAATGAACAAAATATTCTGTGAATATTACCCTTAAGTAAATTCAGTTACCACGGATAAAAATATCCCCACAAAGCTCAGCTCTGTTTTCTGGCCAGTGTAGACTTAAAGACATGTTCGTTTTGTTTCTAAAACAAGTCTTGCCTGGGGACTGGGCAATTTACTTACAGAGCACCAAGGAAGAATGTGTGCCCAGGGTTAGCTGCAAAGAATCACAGATCACAAAACCTTAAGAGTGAAAGTATTACGGTGATGAGCTTAATGTTCTGTGCTTTCTTGCTGCCTCCAACTGCCAAAAATGCTGGTGCACTTCAGAGGGAAGAACACGCATAGGAAATAGTTTCTTGCCCCTGAAACAAGGTCATTTCAACATGGCAGCTGTTTAAAGCCCCATGTAAGCAATGGGTTTTTGAGACAGGAAGCAATAGTGGCACACCTATCTGACAGGGGAGAGCAAGAAGCAGGGAGGAAACAACAGGCAGAATGAGACACGGCCTGGATGAGAACCGATGGTCCAAAAGAATCTACAAGGTTCCTTCTGGCACCTCTATTCTATGACAAGCCTCCATATACCATTGAGCCACAATAAATCACAGAACATCAGCTGCTGCTCTCTCAGCATGATTTAATTAATCAATTACCCCTCCACTTAACTTAATTGTTTTAAAAGTGGAAATGAACAAGAAAAATTTCCTTGTACACATACTCATATCTTAGACAATAAATCTTCTAAAAGCATGTTATTATCTCATTAGAACAAAATAAGTATATACAGAATGATATATGTGTTTGGGGGAAGAAGCATTTAGAAGAATCTGAGAGAAAATACAGATCTTCATCTTTGCTAATAAGCCTTATTAGTGCAGATATACCTATAAAATAGTATAAAATGGGCATAAATCTATACATATTCATAATACTTGCTTCAGGTGGGTTTCTGACTACATAAATGTGTTATTTAAAGCATCTAGAAGAAATGGACTGATACTCTGGAATATGAGAATTTGTAGCAGGTGATCTGCAGTTGAAATCACTGGTGTTTATGAATCCAGAATCTTAACTAGCAGACACCGCAATCCTACTTGAACTCCACTCAAAGTTTCTTTGTGCCATTTAATCCAAGTCTCTCTTCCTGCAAAAGCAACACCACCCTCAAAATTACTTGTTTTCACCAGTTTTTTAGCAAATGGCCAAATTAAAAGATTGTGCAATGTAATTCCCCTTAACAATATAGACAGACTTTAATGAGATAAGTCTCGCAATTCATTTCCTAAATTAAATCTGCAAAGTGGGGACACCAAATGATCAGAGAAATTACAAGTATAGCACTGACATTAAGATTGCCTAAATTGCAGCAAACTGAACTGTATTTCTATTTTGAGAAATGCTTGAATTATTTTATTTATGTATAATTTATGCAGTCTCTCCATCATAATTTCCCTTGGTAGTATATCAGTATACTGTGGTTAGTGGGGGAAACTGTTTCTGTTCAATGTGACGTGTCACACTACAACGCCAGCATTAAAAATATAGTTTGTAGTTATTTTAAAAACTGAGATAAGATGCAATAAAAGTGCTTAGTTAATATAATATATAGAATTAAGAAGAGGTTGTGATTACTCCTATCATAAAGACCACAACACTCAGGTCTTGAAATGTGATCGGGATCTATACATGGGAGACATTTTTTCCATATTACAAAGCATATTCTACCAGAAGTGTCTGGTACTCTCATGATCTCCATTAACCTTCACCACAATGTACAAAAGAACACATTGATCCTTCAACGCAAATGACTCCTTGTCTTGGAAAACATCACAGTTACCAAAAGCAAAAGCCAGGAAACAACGGCAAGATGAGGCTTTGGAAAGAAAGGGAGAGAGATTTGATCAATATAAAATGCTCATCCTAAAAAATGTTTTCACTGAGTACCTCAAATCCTTTCTTTAAAAACAACAGCCAATAACCATGAACACAATTGTCTCTGCATTATACTCACAATTTAACTACCCAAGGTTTTTATTGCTTTCCTCCCTGAAAACAGTCATGACAATTTTATACCACTGCAAACTTCTGCCACTGAGAGCAAAAACCTAGGACTCTAAAAAACACGTTAATAGCATGCATAACGATATATCCAACCCAGGGACGAAGATGGCTTACAGCCACGTATTAAAAGAAGTGGCAGAGGGCAGGGTCCCCTTCCTCAGTGACACGTAGGAAATCAAAAAGAATATAACCTCAAAAAATGGGTACACTGTATTTCCTGCATGATTTTTCTGCAACCTACAACCTCTCTAATAAAAAATAAACAATAACAAAAAAGTATACACAAACACCTGACAATAATTAAACCTTTTATCTAGTTTCCCTGGAGAAGTTCATTGGTAAACACAAATCCAAGGAGCCCAATCCCCGGAACCTTGGGGAGTGACTTTGGAGGAGTGTTTACCAGTCCTGCTTAAGCGACATCTCTAATGTGCCTCATCTGATGCGCCAAGTCGGCGACTGCGCACGGATGGAGTCCGAGGAGTTTAAGATGGAAAGCCAGAGACCAGACCCGGTTTCGGTTTTTCAGTCGCTTACAGTGGGATTAGCAATTCCCCGCGTGGCTCTCCTTCACTCTTCCCCCTTCCCCGGTCCTCTCGCCCACGGTGTTCTTTCGCCCTTCCCGCTGACTGCTAGGGGCCAGGGTCCTAATAGAAACTGAAAGGGGAGGGGTCATTTCCTAAGTCCACGGACATCCCCCCACAAACACGGCCCCAAAACCCCGAAACTTTCCCTCGCGCAGATGGCCAGGGAGAAAAATAGCTACGACCCTACGCATCCGTCCCGATTCTGCCACGGTACTGGCAGTCGAGTTCTATGCAACAAGCCAAGGGACGGCAAACCTCAAGCCTGCGCCTGTATCTCGTGGTGGTATAAACAGGATGTCAAACAGCGCGCTCCGGGTTTGTTTATGAAAACTTGGTGCGCGCTCTGGGGGAGGGGGCGGCGAGGCTTCTTAACCTTTCCCCTCCGGGCCTGAAGCTCCCGCACCGCGACCTCTCCGCCGCCGACCTGCTTCGCTCGGCTGGAAATCCCCCGCCTTCGCCGCCCCCCACCGCACGCCCCCACCCCGGCCCGGCCCGCTCGGGTCCCGTGCGGCGCAGGCGGAGCAGCCCCGGGCGAGCGGCGCGCGAAAACCGAGAGCGGCGGCCGCGCCTCCCACCAGCGCCGGGCTCCGCGCCCCTCGCCTTGTCGCCCGCGGCGCCGCAGGCTTCTCCGCCTCTCCTCGATGACACTCACCACTTCCGTGTGTGCCTGCGCCGGGCTGCTCCGGGTCGCCGCGCGGGTCGCGGTCAGGCTGCGGGCTCACTAAGGGGCCAGCCCCGCGGGGCCCCGTCGTGCGCGCGCCCGGGACTGAGTAGGGGGCGCGGGGAGAGCTACCGAGGCCGGGACGCAGGCCCGCGCTGTCAGCGGCTCCGACTACTCCGCGGCAGCCGCGGCCTGCGCGCAGCGACGCACCCGCCTCCCGCCCCGCCTCGCCGCCGGTCCCGCCTCCCGCCCCGCCTTGCCGCCGGTCCCGCCTCCCGTGTCGTCACGAGCGGCTGGCCAGGAAAAGGGGGCAGGGTCGCGGTGGAGGCGACAGTACCGCCTCGGCACAGGTCCCGACGCCTCCAGTTTCCTCGCCCCGCCCCCACCCGGCCTCGCTCACGGCCCCGATCCTAGTTCGTCTCTTTTTACGCAGACTTCTGGAAACACCAATTTAGGAATGCGAGGTCAGCCAGCGCAGAAAGCATAATTGTCAGGATTTGGATTTAGATTAACCCCTCCCAAATTTGGAGTCCCCTTCACCACATTTGTGTGCATTATGATGCATTTATCACGGTCCTCCGTGTATGCCTTTGTCCCTTGCCCCAACCGAGTAAGAGGCAACTTCATGGAGCGCTTGACTAATAAGAATTTAACAAGAAATAAATCCTCTAACAATGACAAGTTAATTCAGATCTAGCCCATTTCGTATTAGATGACCACTTCAAAAATAAAAATCTTTAATCCTCTGTTTATAACAGTAATAACTAACATTTGTTATCTAGTGTGTGTCAATTGCTTTCCAATGCTTCCTAATAATCCCTCAAAGTAGGTATTATCTCATTTTTTTCCATGAGGAAACAAATCAAGGCTTAAGTAGCTTGTATTCATACCCTATAGGCAATCTATGACCAAATACTGACAATTTTACTTCCTAATAATCTCCCCAGTCCTTTCAAACTGTCACCATCTCTCCTGAGGGGCCACCATAGCTTCCTAAATTGTCACTTTGCATTCACTCCATCCCCCAGTTAATTCAAAATTCACATCTGTTCCACTCACTCTGGTGCTTAAAACCCTCCAGTACCTTTACTCTGAAAATCCTTGGACAAAAATCCTCCTAGGCCATGTGTGGTCAGAATTCTGCAAGTTCAGGTCGCTGTGCACTGACTGAGACTGCCCCACCTGCCCTAACTCCACTAATCCTGCTGGACAGTCTCTGAGCACTTACCTCAAACTCAGCAAAAGTGCCGAGCGTGGTGGGTGGTGGATGCCAACAGCATTAGGGTCTAGACTGCTGGCTCCCACCGTTGACCACCCGTGTCACCCTGAACAATTTGCAGTTTACTCATAAAAGTTGAGAGGCATACTAGATGTTTTCCAAGAAGAAGAAGGAAGGTAGAGGTAGAAGAGCTAACAGACAGAGGAAAACCAAGCAGGGAGGGATTTCTGTGCATGCTTTATCTTGCCTGCCATATTATGAGCAGCTCAGGGCTGTTTGCATCATTTTCCTCACCTGTTAAATAGGGATAATAACTTCCTTTTAGGGGTTATGCTGAAGGTGAACTAATATAATGCCTTGCCTGGTACATGCCATAAACTCGGTGAATGTAGTGATTACTACTAAGCTGGGCCTTAAAGAACAGGTGGGACTGACATAAATGGAGACACAAAAGAACCACATTTCAGATGCCATAAAGGATAGAGAGAAAGGAAAGTCGAGAAGGCAGCAATGAGCCCAATCTGCCTGCTCTGCAGGGCTCATGCAGTAAAATGAGGAGAGAGGGCCTTGGCTGAGTTTAGGTTCATTCCCTGGTACAACACATTGCACCAGGTGCTGAGGATTCAGAGAAAAGAAGACCCAGTTCCTGACCTCTCTGGACAAGTGACACATGCTCTTGGAAAGGTGATTATAGAGGAAGATCATCCAACCCAGCCTGAAACAGTCAGGAAAAGCTTTAATTAGCAGACAAGTCACAGAAGCCAGAGAGAACTTGGCATGTTTGGGCAGTAATAAGTATATGCTGTGTGGCCAGGGAATGACAGACGATGAGCCTTATGCAAAAACTTTTGCCCAAAAAAAATAGGATGATTTTGAGAGATTTCGCAGATTTTTATTTTAGAAGAATCACTCCAGGACAGGGTTTCTCAACCTCTGCACTATTGGCATTCTATATGGGAAAATTCTTGGTTTCAAGGGGCTGTCCTGTGCATTGTAGGATGGTTAGCAATATCCTACAAGGCTCTGTACCCACTAGGTGCCAGTAACACTCCCCCTCCCCTCCCCAGCTGTGAGATGGAATGCCCTTGGTGACTGATTAAATGTGGCTGCTGAGGCAGAGGGAAGAATCTTAGATGACTCCCAACTTTTTTGAATTGATTGACAAATTGAACAAGGATATTACTAACTAAATTTATGAGGAATTCAATTTTATGTTTGAGAATGGATATGTTCATTGACGTCACTCTGTAGAGGACATATATGATACAGAGGAAAGACAGTATAAAAGGGAGGGATGCAAATATTTTCTTCTAACATGTAATACATGACATGAAATCTATAAACCCACTACAACTGTTCATCTAAATTGAATTAAAGCAATATAATGAAATGGAAGCCTCTTATTAGGAAATTCTCTAAAAAATGCCCAATAGCCATTCAACCAGCATCATACAAAATTAGAAAGTAGTCTTAAAATAACTAAGTTTCACATGAAACTTCATCAAATGAGCATTTGCCTATCAGTCTATTTCTCTGCAAAAACTATTGCTTAGATTACAATGGGAAAGCATGTTAGAGTCAATGAGGTTTACCTTTTTTTTCCCTAACCAAAACTAAAATATAATCCCATTATATAAATTATTAAATTCAATTACAAAAACTTGCAAATTAGAAAAGGAGATAAAATCACCCGTAATCTTGCAGCCCTAATATAAATACTATTAGCATATTATATGTTTTCTTCCAAGTATTCTTTCTCTAGGTATATTTCAATATAAGTGTAATCATTGGTGTACATGTAATTTTGTAGCTTGCTCTTTAGCGTTTTTCCAAGTTACTACACAAGTCTTCATAACTACTTCTCTCCCTTTTTTTTTTTTTTGCTTTTCTTTATTAAGGTGAAATTGATCTAATAGGTAATCAATCATTTTAAAGACAACAATTAAGTGACATTTAGAACCTTCACAATGTTGTACAGTCACAACCCATAACTATCATTTTAATGGCTATGCTATATTCCATGGAGTACTATATATTCCAATTACTTCCAGTTGGTTTCTTTCTGATATTGTTGCTTTTATAATTAATGAAGTAATGTGTCTTCATGTAAATAACTTTTAAATAATTAAATATTAAATTATATTTTAAAATCACCATAGCAGAGAGCCCAGAAATGAAATTGAGTCAATAGATTGAATATTAGATTCTTGATTCATAGATTCATATTGGCAAGTTGCTTTCCAAAAAGTTTTCTCAAATTTACGGTGCTCTGAGAAGCATATACAATGTCAGTTTCAGTAGCAGTGGACATTATAATCTTTAAATGGTTTGTACCTTTAATGTATTAAAAATGTGCCTTGTTTTAATTTTGAATTTCCATGATTGTTAAAGAGGTTAATACTTGCCCATATACTTTCTCATTAGTTTCTATTTCACTATCACTTCAGGTGTGCCTTTTGCAGCCATTCCAGCATTCTGAGGTCGGCTGCTCTGGATGGTGTTGTATGTGATCAGTATAATTATAACTAATGGATCCCATAGTCATAGGCTCACTCCTACAACTCTCTCACTGTGAAGAGGGTCCCCTTTTAAGATGCTCTATTGTCTGTGGATCAGGCATTCTGTAAGACCCCAGAGAATAGTGTTGTCTGAGGTTCTGTGGGCAGAAAAGGCAAACACATACCCGGGATTTCTGTCACTAAGATCCTTTCAGAACAGAAGGGGCCTGTGACGGGTTTGATATTATTTATGAATTCCAAAAAAGAGTTGTTGATTATGTTTGTAAACTGTTCTGTTCCTCTGGGTGTGATACCCTTTGATTGTATTAGATTCAGCTGAGATGCCTATGATTAAATTATGTTAAGATTAGGGCTTTGGGGGGTTTTTAGGGGGCAATGGAAGTGTTCTGCATGATCTTGCAATGATGGATACAGGCCATGTTAAAATTCATCAAAAATTTATTAACGGGGAAGCGGGTGTGGCTCAATGGATAGAGCCCCTGTTTACCATATGGGAGGCCCGGGTTCGCTTCCCGAGGCCTCCTTGTGAGGGCACGCCGGCCTGAGCGGTGCGGTGGGCTGATGCAGCAACCTCACGGCAGGAAGCGGGTGTGGCTCAATGGATAGAGCACCCGTTTACAATATGAGAGGCCCTGGGTTCGCTTCCCGGGGCCTCCTTGTGAGGGCAGGCCGGCTCGGCTCGCGGCACCGTGGGCTGATGCAGCAAGACCTCACAGCAAGGGGGAGATAAGCAG
>JAQZBX010076585.1:0-14406 GCA_029593785.1 Cabassous unicinctus | reverse complement strand
CCTCCCTTGCTACTATGAGAATTTTCAGTTTCTCTTTGACATTTGGCATTCTGAGTACTATGTGTCTTGGAGTAAGTCTATTTGGATTTATTCTGATTGTAGTACGGTGTGTTTCTTGGATATCTAATTTCATTTCTTTCATGAGAGTTGGGAAATTTTCAGCTATCATTTCCTCAAATACTCTTTCTGTCCCCTTTCCCTTCTCTTCTCCTTCTGGAACTCCCATGACACGTATGTTGTTGCATTTTGTGTTGTCATTCAAATCTCTGAGCCCCTGCCCAATTTTTTCCATTCTTTTCTCTCTCTATTCTTTTCTTTCTTCAATTTTAGGTGTTCTGTCTTTGATATCACTTCTTCTTTCATTTTGAATCTGCTGTTGTATGCTTCAAATGTGTTTTTGATCTCACCTATTGTGTTTTTCATTCCCATGAGCTCTGTTACTTTTCTGTTCAGGATTTCAAATTCTTCTTTGCACTTACTCAATGTCTTCTTGATGTCGTTTATCTCTTTAAATATATTGTCTTTAAGCTCATTAATTTGATTTTGGAAATTTGTGTGCATCTCACTTATTAGTTGTCTCAAATTCTGCATCTCTTCTAGGGTTATGATAAATTCCTTTTCTTGGACCATGTCTTCGAGTTTCTTAGTATGGCTCGTAATTTTTTGCTTATATCTAAGCATCTGATTAGGATGCAGTTTACTCAGGTGCTCAATTTCTTTCTCTTTTGGAGGGATTTAGTTTCAGGAGTTTTTGTTTTAACACTGCTTTTTGATTCTTGGCTCAAACTTATTGTAAGGATTGTCCTGTTGGTTGCTCAAAACTGGGCACTGGACCTAGTAATTGGTTGTAGGTTTGCTTCTTAGAGACTTGGGGAGGTATGCTATAGAGACTGGAAAAAGCCTCTCCTACTTATTTTTTATTTTCTTTCATGCACATCCTTGGTGTGCCAGAAGATGGTGCCCTTTGGCAGCTCTCAGTTCAATTCCTGGTTGTAGTGTATTTGTTGCAACACAGACTGGATCACTGTCATAAATCTTCCTGTCTGGAGGCTATGAGCCTTGTAATTCAAACTCTCTGAGAGAGTTCTCCAGCCTTCTCTGGCAGCCCCTTCCCTTTTCCCATGTCAGAAATATTTTCACACCCCTCTGAGTCCTCAACATTCAGTTCCTATTGGTAAAGGAGGATATTGGGACAGTTGTATGTCTTTAGCCCCTTTTGGGCTCCCAAGGCAAACAATGGTGCAGCCCCACTTGGCCTGAAAGGACTCCTGGGACACAGCAGACCAAATTTGTGAGTATAAAGCTGAGTCAGCATTAGGTTGTGTCCCTCTCTTTCCCTTTTCCTGGGGCATCCTCAACAATTAGTCCCAGCTAGAAGAGAGAGAGATTGCAAGGGTTGCATTTCTCCAGTCCTTCGCTAGCTCCCAAGGCAAACCACAGTGTGGTCCACCAGACCTGGAAGAGCTTGTGGGACACAGCAGACCAAATTTGTGGGTCAGAAGTTGAGTCAGCCTTAAGCTGTGTCTCTCTCTTCCATTTCCTGGGGTGGTAGATCCCTGGAGCCCCCTTTGTCTGTAGTCACAGGCTAAAGGCCCAATAATTCTAAATTGTCTTTAGTGTGGGGGATGGTGCCAGCAGTAGCAGCCACTGGTTTCAACTCACAGTTATGTCATCATGATTTCTCTCCTTTGTCCCTCTCTCCTCTGGGCAGTGTCCAGCCTTTGCCTTGTGTCCTAAACCCTAGAAGATCTTTTTCTAGGCTGTTTCAGACTGTCCTCTAGCTAATTTTCTTATCTTGAATATTTTTTAACTCACCATCATATTTGAAGGACAGTTTGACCAGATTAAGAATTCTTGGCTGAAAGTTTTCCTCTTTCAATACCTTAATTTTAAGTTTCCACTGCCTTATTGCCTCCATGGTTTCTGAAGAGAAATCTGCAATGTCTTATTGGACATCCCTTGTAGGTGTTATTTCACTTTTCTCATGCTGCTTTCAGAATTATCTTTGGTGTTTGGCATTCTGCATATTATGTGTCTTGTGGTAGGTATATTTGAATTTATTCTAATTGGAGCATGATGTGCTTCCTGGACACATATATTCATGTCTTTCATGATAGTTGGGAAATTTTGGGCCATTATTTCTTCAAATGCTCTTTCTGTCCCTTTTCCCTTCTTTTCTGTTTCTGGAAATCCCATAACACATATGTTGCTGTGCTTTGTGCTGTCATTCAATTTCCTGAGACCATACTCAATATTTACTATTCTTTTCTCTCTGTGTTCTTCTTTCTTTTTACTTCAGTTCTTCTTTCTTCTGCATCACTGATTCTTTCTTCCATGATTTCAAATCTGCTGTTATGTGTATCTATTTTATTTTTAATCTCTTATAGTGTCTTTCATTCCCATACATTTCATTATTTTTCTATCCAATTTTTCAAATTTTTCTCTGTGCTAACCCAGTGTCTTCTTAATGTCTTTTTTCTTCAGTCATGCTTTCCTTCAACTCCATTATTTGATTTAGGAGATTTGTATAAGCCTCATTAATCAGCTCTTTCAAGTCCTGTGTCTCATCTGGAGTGTAATTTGTTCCTTTGCCTGAGTCATATCTTCCTTTTCTTTAGTAGGACATGTAATATTTTTTGTTGATGTCTAGTCGTCTGATTTTGATTTTGACTTTACTCTGATGTTCAGTTTCTCTCTCTTGTCTAGGGATTTGCTGTTAAGTAGCTGTGTGCTATCACTGTTCTTTGACACATGGTTCAACTTGTTCTAGATATTTAAGATTATCCCTGTTTAACTGCTCAAACCAGGTCTAAGGACCCAGTAATGGGTTGCAGGCCAGTTTCCAAGGGCCTTTGAGAAGGGAGCAATAAAGGCATTCATTGCTTCTTTTATTTATTTATTTATTTATTTATTTATTTATTATATTTCCCTTTTTGTGCATATTTTTGGTCTGGCAAGCAGATGACTCTTTGGCAGACCTCTCTGCTCAGACTTCAGATGCTTGGCAGGAAGTCATTCAGTGTAACTCCAGAGTGAGTGGTGCAGAAGCAATGTCTTTGGGGTTGCCCAAGCTTCACAAAAAATTTTCCTCAGAAGATGTTCTCCTCCCTTGTCTGGCTGTACCCTTCCCTCCTCTACATCCTCAAAAACCAGCCTAATACAACCAGCCTACAATAGGTAGCGTGTTTGAGAATGCAAATTATCTTTGCTTCCTGCTGGCTTTCAGTGCAAACAATGTTACAGCCTCACCTGGCCTGGAAGTTTTCTTTCCCTCTAATGCAACAGACCAAATTTTCTGGCCAAAATCTGTATTTCTTGTAAGCTGTGTCCTTTCCTCTTCCTTTTCTTGGTTAAGGGGAGTCCTGAAACTGCCTCATTGTGCACCTACTGTAATCCACAGCCCCTGCAGTTCACAGACAGCTGTTTTCTCCAGTGGTGGGAGGATGGGCCCCCCTTGCTACTTATGCAGTTTTACTCATGGAATTTTTCAGCCATCTGAGACTCTTTTAATTTGTCCCTCTCTCTTCTAGATGGTGTCTCACCTTTTTCTGGTGTCCTGAGGCCCAAAGCAGCCTTACAGACAGTCTCTGCCTATCCTTTAGCTATTTTTTTCTGGGAGAAAAGTGATCTCCCTGCCTCTCTAATTATCCATCTTCCCAGAAGTCCCACAGTTATTCAATTTGATAGTTGACTTCATCATTGCCTCCACCAGACCCTGACAACAGCAGTCCTATAAAAACCCAACATCTTGTGTTGTTGTACTATCAATGTTTAACTTGGTTCTGACTTCTACCTTTTGATGTTTAGAATACCGCTGGAATTTCTAGTGATTGTAATTTCATTGGGAGATTAATGGGGCTGTGTTTTGTTTTCAATGCAGTCTTTCTTCTAAAGAGTATTTTCACTGGGCCTAAATTCTGGAGAAATTGGTTAGTGGGTGGAGTGGGATAGGTAGGAGGCTGTTTTTTGACATTATAAACCTTTCATAAAAATTTGAAATACAAAGTGTAGCAGTTTGAGATTGTTGGTGAATTCCAAAAAGAAATATTGGATTATGTTTGTAAACTGGTCTTTTCCTTTGGGCATATTAAAGTGCATTGGATTCAGAGGTTTTACTTTTACTTGATTAAATGATTAAGGCTTTGTTTGGGCCATGTCAGTTGGACGTTCAATGTCCACCCCATTGGTGGGCAGGGACTCACAGAGAAACCACACCACCCAGAAGGGAGTTGAAGTTTTTTAAGCTGAAGTCCTGGGAAGAAAGCCCACAGAGTAATTTGGTTGTCAGGACAGAGAAAAGGCCCCAGTAAGAGAAACAAGCTGTTCACCTGACAATTTACAGCTGGCCTTGTGGCGATAACAGAGGAGCTGAGCATGGAGAGAAGAAAGCCCTGGGAAGAGAGGAACTCAAGAAGGCTGAACCCTGGCAGATGTCAGCACCCATCTTGCCCCAACACATGGCAATAGACTTTGGTGAGGGAAGTAACTTATGCTTTATGTCCTGGTAACTGTGAGCTTCTACCCCAAACCCTTTATAAAAGCCAACAGGTTTCTGGTATTTTGCTTCAGCACCCCTTTGGTTGACTAATGCACAAAGCATACATTGCTTTGTTTAAGAGATAAAAAATTAAAATAAATAAAAATTAAAGATCATACAAAAACAAATGTACATATATTCTTTAAGGAGACCTGAGCAACCATTATATATTTTTTAAGTTGTTTAACTTTATTGACAATATGAGAAATAAAAATTAAATCTATCATGAAATATCATTTCCCACTCAACTAATAGCAAATCTGATAATACACTAAAATGTTGCTGAGGATATGGGGAAATGGAATCCTATGTGTCACCAGTGTGAGTGTAAATCTATATAAAAACTTAGGAGGCCAATTTTCCAATGCCTAAGTAAGTTGAAAACAGTCCTATTCTATGATGGAGAAAACCCTACTTCCAGGAATCTGCTCTAGAGAAATCCTTATATGTGTGCAGAAGGAACATGTAAAAAGATATTTATTGAAATTCTGTTTGTAATAGTAAAATTATATAAACAATCTAACTTCCCATGTGTACAGAAATAGGTAAACAGTGGTTCATTCATGCAATGTGTTTTGGATTGAATTGAGTCCCCTAAAAAGACAAAAGACAAGTTGGAATTGTAACCCCCACTCATGTGAATGTGAACTCATTCTTAATAAGCTCTTTGAAGATGCTATTAGTTTAAGATGAGGCCAAACTGGATTATGGTGTTTCATAACCCAATATGACTAGTATCCTTTAAGACAAGGAAATTTGAATATAGTGAGAAAAACAGAGATAGAAAGAGCTGACCCATATGATGCAGGCAGGAATTGAGATATGCAGCCATAAACCAAGGAATATCATGGATTGCCATCCACCCAACAGAAGCCAGGGGAGAGGCACAGAATGGATTTTTCCTTGATGAGAAAGTATGGTCCTGCTGACATCTTGATTTCAGAATTCTAGCCACCAGAAATGTGAGAATATATATTTCTGATGTTTCAAGCCAATTAGTCTATCGAATATTGTTACAGCAGTCCTGGTCAACTATGAAACAATGGAATACTATAATGCTGTCTTAATGATTTTACTAAATTTCTAGGTAAAAACATAGATACAACAGAAAAACAACTAAGAAAGAAGCATTCACAGAATTTCATGTACAGAGCAGTATATAATAGAGATACAAACTACTAAGGGATATAATGCACACCCAGTTTGACATAGTTTATTATTTCTAGGAAAATAGTGGAAGAGATGGGAGATGATTTGGGATTTCTGCTGTCATTATAATATTTTATAACTTAAAAATGAGAGAGAAATTCAATGTAAATCTATCAAAATGGTAGATATATCAAATATTGGTGGTGGCTAAATATTTACCATATTATTTTATGCATGCTTGGGATATTTCATAGATTAGGCTTTTTTATTTTAAAATATACACTTCCTGATAAGATAAGATAAGCCAGATTGCCTTCACTCATAACTAATGTTTTCATAAAATATATATTGTTTATTTAAAGAAAACATTTAAAGTTCTAAGTAATACAAATACATTGGTATGGTACATAAATGTTAAAATAAACTTACAGTCAGAGTCCAGGAAATAAAGTTATATATATAAAACAATTGGACTTTGATGTAAAAAGGATATAAGAGGCATTGAGTATTGCATAGGCATTTGATGTAGCCTGGATGGGAGATCTTAAAAGTATGGCACTCCTTTTCATCTACAGGTGTTGGGAGCTGATGTATGTGCAAATTGACCACAGGGGCAGTGATTGTTCACTATTTAGAGAACAAAATAACATTCAGAGTGTAGTTCCTTCAATTGGGGGAAAGACAGTGGGCTTTAGATTGGTGCTTACACCAGCATTTGGTCTGCACTTTACTTGGCTATCAAGGCAGAATAACATAGTGGCTAAGAGCACAAATTCTGGAATCATGGCTATAGCCACTTACCAGGTTGTTTTATATCGATAAATCTCAGTTCCCGAAATTCTAAAATGAAGATGATGAAAATTGTACCTATCTCCTTGGAAAGAAGAGAGGACTGTATGACATAATCCACATAAAGACAATAAATCACTGTCTGGCATGCAGTAAGTGTTAAATAAATATTAATTATTATTTTAAGGGCTACAAGGCACACTTTACCCAATCTGAGGTACCACCTGCATTTGAGCTCTCTATAAGAGATATGGAATTGCATGGGTCTTAGCAGTAGTAGTTTCAGTGGCATAAGGTGTCGGGAGAGCTTTCTTAGAACAACTGATTTTGCAGTATCTAAACCAGTCTCAGACAGGAAAGCTGGGGCGATATCTGTATCTTAAGCAACAATCTATAAATAAATGAACATAATATACTCTTATGTGAAATAAATAACTACACATGACCAAATGTGAACTCACGGTAATACTGCTGGCCCTTTTTAGTGTTTTCTTGTCTGGTGAATGACACTACCATTCATACAGTTCCTCGGGGTTCATAAGCTCCCCATTCTCTCATTTCCACACTCTATACACAAACTGGTTCTATGGAATTTGCCTCCCAAATATCCCTTACATAGGACTTTTTTCTGTATCTCTACTATAACTCTGGATATCAAAGACTAAACACTGACCAAATAATGACAATAGGCTTCTGTACTGGTCTTCCCACATCTTCTTTCTACTCACCCAATCCTTTCTTCTTACTGAAGATAGAACTTTCTTTTCAAAACACTTGTTCAATTGTCACTCTTCTAATTTCAATCCTTTGATGGCTTCTGCTTGTTCTTAGAATACAAAGTAAAATCCTTAACATTGGTCACAAGTCTTTGCATGGTCTGGAACAATCTAACTCTCCAGCCCTGTTTTGTAGCAAGATCTTCCTATTCTTATGGTCTTTAGTTATATTGTATTTTTTCTGTTCTGTTTTACTTTCCTAGGCTGCATAAATCAAATACCATGAAATGATTCATCTTGATCAATGGGAATTTATTAGCTTACAGTTTTGAAGATGAGAAAACATCCAGATCAAGGCAACATCAAAGTGATGCTTTCTTCCTAAAGGCCAGCTGCTGGTGATCCTTGACTCTTTTGACAAATGGCAAGGCAAAATGCAGTGTCTTCTAATCTCTCCTTTTTCTTCCAGGCTTCGTTGATTTCAGCCTCTTGCTTCCTTGGCTTTCTCTCTCTCTCTTTGTATTCATTCTGTTTTTAAAGGATTCCAGTAATAGGATTAAGACCTATCCTGAATGAAGTGAGTCACACCTTAACTGAATAGTTTCATCAAAATGTCCTACTTACAATGGGTTTACATCCACAGGAATGGATTAGATTTAAGAAAAAATTTTGGGGGGTACCTACAGCTTCAAACCAACACAAGTTCATCAAGAGTGTAATGCCCTCTTTCAATGTAAGAAGGCTGAGCCTACTGCTCCTCTTGCTTAGAATCCTATTCTCTCTATTCTTCTGTTATATAACTCTTAGTCTTCCTTCATATTTCAGCTCCACTATGATTTCTATGAATTTGTCAGTTTCTCTTATTGCATGCTTTCCTAGCATCATGATACTTTACTTCATAGCATATAAAATTTTACATTTATTTTTATTTTCTATGGTTTCTCAATATCTCATAATAATTTTAAACTCCAATAGTATACGTCTGTATTATTCACATTTGCTTACTCAGAGTCCTAAAACAATTCCTGGCAATAATAAGAGTTTCACTATTTTTTCAATCAAGGAACATTCAAATACACTTAGATATTTATCCTTATTGTATTTCAAGTCTCAGTCATATACCACCTTCTCTGAGAGGCTTTTCCAGGTTGCCTTAGCTAAAGATGGCTAATCTCCTCACCAACACCCCTATATTGCTCCCTACTTCATTACCTTGTTGTATTTATTCTGAATACTATTTATGCTTATCTGAAAATATGCCTTTACTTTTTTATATGTTTCCTGTTTTTTACCACTAAAATGTGAGATCTTTAAGAATAAATATTTGATTTTGTAATTTATTGCTGTATCACCAACACCCAGCACAAGATATTGCTCATAGTAAATTATGTAAAATATTGTAAATTGACTGTTGTGGCAGCTTGAAGCTTTTGTGGAACCCAGAAAATCTTGTTCTTAAAGCTTGTACCAATTTCCTGCATGCAAAACCAACACATTTTAGTAGATCTATATGTACAGAACCAGTAGAGCCTGGATTAAAAGGGACAGAAAAGAGAGACTGAAGGAAAAATGACTTCAATGGCAGTACCATGGAAATTGAGGACTGGATTGAAGACATATTCTCCAGCCAGAGAGCAAAATCTCACCCATGTGTGTGGCTTGGAGAGGAAAAGCTTTCTATACTGTTGTTTAGGAAGAGTGCAGCTGCCTCATTATTTAGAGAGGGTGGTGGCTTATTTCTCAGGGATTGAGGAGAGTTTGGTCTGCATCTCATTGATCTGAGGGGTTCTAGCCTGTACTCCAGAGATTAGGGAGATGATGGCAATCATACCAGTGTCCTTAGAGGATGGGACCCAGAGTTTGTATGCCATCCAGTTGCTTGATGAGGGTGGATCTGAGAAGATGGCCATTTGCAAACCCTTGAAAAGAGTGGGAATGCAGCTCAATTAGGTCCTGAGGACAAAAACCATGATTCTATAGATGATTTTCATATGTTGAAATCTAATGGAGTATGCCCTGCAGGTTTTTAGAACTGTTTGGTACCAATGATCAGGGTTTTTCTCCCAATTTCTACCTATGGCAATGGAAAAATTTATTCTATGACTGTTCCTCCTTTGTATATTGGAAGCAGATGACTTGTTTTCTAATTTCATAAGACCATAGCCTGAAGGGAAATTTTGCCCCCAAGACAGACCTGCCTATAACTGATTTTGAAGAGTCTTGTACTTAATACTGTTGCTGTAATTATTTAAGGTTTTGGAAATATTGTGATAGAATGAATGTATTTTTCATATGAAAAGAACATGTATTCTTGGGGTCCAGAGCATTGTGTGGTAGTTTAAAGCTTTTGTGGCTTTTCATGGGTACATGCCCAAAGGGTTAGACAGATAAGGCTTGGCTCTCACTAAAACAACAAAGAAAAAGTCAGAGACCACTGAGAGGGCCTGCTTTAGGGGACAGCAAACCAGGACACTGCTTACAAACTCCCAGAATAGTGAGGGTCAGAGACACAAAGAAGCCAAAACATGTAATCCTGAGATATTAAACCTCGCAGCTGCCAGGAAGGGCTCCCCTACCCACCCCTGAGATATTAAGTGAGGGTAAAACTCCTGGCTAATTGTATCTAACTGAGAGTAGAGCAGACGTCTACCTCCATGGGAAGGTGCTCTGAGTCGTCTAGTAGAGAAATGTGCAGGTGAGGAAGCAAGGAATAATTGTAGGTTGCCTGCCTCGGTGGCTGGAAAGGGCACACATACCTGGCCCTTAAGGTGGACAGACTAGATGGAGACCCAAGCACCCTGCTAAAAAACGTGAATATAATGGCAGATTCCCTGCAAGAAAGAGGGGTCTGGGAGGGTGGAGAGGGATATCTTTGTGGTGAGTTAAGCCAGCTGAGCTCCCCTTGAATATCTGATGGAACCCCTACTCAACAGGGAGAGGGGAGGGAGATTGCCTTAGGCAGGAAGTCACACCAAGCCACTTAGGTAAAGAGAGGAATTACATCAGTTAGGAGGTAGAGACAAACAGCTATCAGCACCAATCCAGCTGACTGCAGGGGATCTAACCTGCTCAAAGGAAAAGGGGCTGATAGCCTTCTGAAATTCTAGTTAACAAAGAGAGGCAGAATAGCTTCTTGGAATAATTCCTGCTTGGCATATATAAGGTCCCTGGTTCAATTCCTGGCTCTTCTTTGAAAAGTGATTCACCAAGTTATCAGGAATCCAGCAGAAACTTTATGACAGGAAACATATAGACATTTTCTTTGTATTAGCTTTTCTTGTATCCTTTATATTTCCCCCCCCCCAAAAAAGATTCCTTTTCTTTTATTTCCCTTACTTTACTTACTAAACCTAGTTCAAAACCTGAAGAGGGTAGGCTGCAGGGTAAGTGATTCAGGAACAAAAACAGCTTGAGAAGATCCTTAGGGGTATAAGAGTGAAACCTGTTTTTCCATGTATATTTTTTTCTTTTGTCTCCTTTTTTTAAAAAAATGAGTCACTGTTGTCTTGTTTCAACAGCAGGGGAATATAAAAATAAGAACAAAATATCAAAGAGAAAACTTAATACACACACACAAGCAGCAAGTAAATAAAACCCTAGAGTAAAGAGAGAAGCTAATCAACTGAAAAAAACCTTCAAGATAAAAAGATGACCAAAAAGTTACAAACCATACTAAGAAACATGAAGAGATGGCCCAGTTCAATAAACAAACTAAAAACCAGGAAGAGATGCAGAACATAGAACAACCAATCAAAGCTGTCCAAGCAAATATCACACACCAATGTAATGAAGTGAAGCAAGAGATTACAGATATTAAGAAGACACTGGGAGAACATACTGAAGAAATTGTAAACATACAAAAAAAGATAATGGATATGACGGTGATGAACAGCACAATCCAAGAAATAAAAAAGACAGTGGAATCATGTAAGAGCAGATTTGAAGAGACAGAGGAAGCAATTAGTGATGTGGAAGACAATACATCTGAAATCAAACAGAGTAGAACAGATAGATAAAAAGATAGAAAATCTCCAGGAGGAATTAGGGATTTGAATGACAACACAAAATGCACAAGTGAATGTATTATAGGCATCTGAGAGGGAGAAGAGAAGTGAAAGGGGACAGGAGTGTTGGAGGAAATAATGACTGAAAACTTTCCAACCCTATTGAAGGGGATGTATGTATATGCCCAGAAAGCCATGCACATCCTAAGCAGTGTAAATCCCAACAGGCTTACTTCAAGATATATACTCATCAAACTGTGCAATGCTCAAGATAAAGAGAAAATACTGAAAGCCACAAGAGAAAAGAAAAACCATCACATACAAGGGAAGCACAATAAGATTAAGTGCTGATTTTTCATCTGAAATCATGGAGACAAGAAGGCAGTGGTATGACATAGTTAAGGTACTAAAAGAAAAAAGACTTCCAGCCAAGAATTCTGTACCCAGCAAAGCTGGCATTCAAAAATGATGGAGAGTTCAAAATATTCACATATAAACAGAAATTAAGAGAGTATGCTAATCAGAACCCTGCCCTTCAAGAAATAGTAAAGGGAGTTCTGCAGGTTGAAAGGAAAAAACAGGAAAGAGAGAGTTGTAGGAGAGTGTAAGAACAACTAAAAAGACAAAAATAATTAAATGCAACACATGACATACATAAAACCAAAGAAATTATGGCTAATGTAAGTAATACTTTGAGAATAATAACACTGAATTTTAATGGATTAAATTCACCAGTCAAAAGACACAGATTGGCAGAATGGATAAGGAAATATGACCCATCTATATGTTGTATACAAGAAACCCACCATAGACTCAGGGATTCAAGGAGGCTGAAAGTGAATGGTTGGAAAACAATCTTACAAGTAAATAATAACCAAAAGAGGGTGGGAGTAGTTATACTAATATTGGATGCAATAGACTTCAAATGTAAAACTACTGTAACAGACAAAGAAGGACACACTATGTTTATGAAAAGGGTAATCAATCAAGAAGAAAGAAAAATCATAAAAATGTATACACCTAACCGGGTTGCCTCAAAATACATGAGGCAAACACTGGAAAAATGAAGGGGAGAAATAGATACTTCTAAAATTATAGTGGGGACTTTAATACATTATTATCACCATTAGACAGAACATCTCTACAGAGAATCAATAAAGAAACAAAGACTGTGAGTAACACATTAGAGAATCTGGACCTAATATTAATCAGTAAGGGACAGAGAAACAGATTATGCACAAAAATATGGAAGTTAAACAACACACTCATAACAAACAGTGGGTCAAGGAGGAAATCTCCAAAGCAATCAGTTCCTGCATTTATTTTTTAAATAATTTTTTAAAAGATATTTAGATTACATAAATGTTACACAAAAAACATAGGGATTCCCATGTGCCCCACTCCCCACACCTCCAACACCCTCCCACATAAACATCTTTCATAAAGGTGGCACATTCATTGCAATTGATAAACACATGCTGGGGCTTTGCCATTAAGAATGGGCCATAGTTCATATTGTAGTCTAAAAGCTCTCCCACACAGTTCTGCATTTTATGTGATGATATAAAATGGGCTATGTCTGTCATTGCAGTGTCTTTCAGCATGATTCTCAGGTCCCTAAATAGACATATTACAAAGGTTTTCCCTCTCCCCGCCCCCAGAGCCACCAATAGCCACTGGCTTCTCATCAATCTTGTAGTTTTTTCCATTGCTAGAATCACAATATGTCTGTAGTAGGATACCAGTAAGTCCACTCTAGACCATAATTCTTTCCCCGAACATGAGGATCCTGGGATGGTGATGTCCACTCCAACTCTAATTGAGAGGGGACTTTTATTAGATGGGGAAGATGGATGGGACTCTTGCTTGCAGTTTCAGATTCTTTCCGTTCCTTGGGATGTTCGTTGTCCATCATTGTTAATCGTTGTTAATTGTCCTGGGTGGGGCCAATGAGCTGTAGAGTAGGTATTGCAATTCCACTGAGGTTCTGTTCCCAGCAGGCACATAGACAGCCCAAGGAATCGAGTCTCTTGGACATACAACTACAAACTCCAGCACCAAGTATAGGTTTAAATAAAAGGGACAGATGATTCATGTGTAGGGAAGAAATAATTGAGTCTAACTCCATCACTTTTAGGAGCACAAATTGCAAAGTAGGGCCCACAGGAAAGGCAGAAAATGCCAGAGCTGTCTGCCCTGACCATAGGACCTGGGCATTTTCAGAGCTTTCAGGAATCCCACTATTTGGGGTAGTATCTGCTTTGGCAGTCTATGAGATCCTGCTGAGATGTGCACAAGTGTTATCCATGGGATGACCTCCTGACTCACTTTGAAGTCCCTTAGCCATATAAACTCATTAGTTTTTACCTTTTCCCCCTTTTATTCGAGGTCTTTTTCCAGTTGCATTGCTACTTGGTGCATAGTATTAATCTTTCAATGCCAGGGAGGATCATCACAGGGCATCATGTTCCATGCTGGGGGGAAGGTAAAGCATTTATATGCTTAGTTTGGCTTAGTGAGAAGCCAAATTTGAGCAACAAAGAGGCTTTCAGGAGGCAACTCTGAGACACCCCAAAACAACAGGCTAACTTTCAATTTCAAGAGCAAAGGCTCATAAGCATAATCATCAATACCAAGGGCCCATCAGTGGATCATCCTCCTTCACCAGTCATTGCCCCTGCACTTGGGGACTGTTGCTGCTCCATTAGAGAAAGTGGAAGAGCTCTCCTGGATGGGAATTCAATATTCTCTCTGTTATTGTTTCAGTCTTCACCCACTGTGACAATGTCTAGTGGCCATTTGAACATTTTTATATACCTTACATGCATGCCCAGGTGAACTTCCTCCTGTGTATCCCCCATTACTGACACACCACACAAATGAACTTCCCCTCCCCCAGTTGTAACCCTTCTGTGATCCCAAACTTCTTTAAAAATGAAGCCATTTAAATAGCCAAATACTGTTAATAGAAAAATGAAATAATGATGTTTAAATACAAGAAACAAAATGCATAAAAATTAAAAAAATGAAAATAGAAGAAAATTAAAAGATTGGGATTTTAAAAATAATGAAAAATATTTAATTTTTTTTTGACATTTTGCCTTTCATCACTGTCATACCTGGTGTCCTGTCTGTACAGTGGCAATTTCTTGTATTTCTTCCCCAGTGTCTTACAATTTTTCATTTGGTTTTCAAAGAAGTTTTAGCTCAC
>JAQZBX010076584.1:0-14406 GCA_029593785.1 Cabassous unicinctus | reverse complement strand
CTTTCTCAGCTGTTCAGGGCTCTGGTCTCTTCAGCTGCAAACTATCAGGCAAACGGCTCTGCTCTCTCCCCGGGGCTCCAGCATCAAAAACTAAAACTTTCTCCTCTGCTATACTGACATGACCCAATCAAAGCCCTAATCATAATTTAATCAAGTAAAAGTGAAACCTCTGAATCTAATACAATCTAATATGCCCAGAGACAGACCAGTTTACAAACAATCCAGTATCTATTTTTGGAATTCATAAACAATGTCAAACTGCTACAATACCTTACCTGTTATTATTTTTCCAGTATTGTGATACAATCTTGTTTTTTCTTAAGTCTACAAGTTAGACATTATTATATTTGTATTATGTACTCAATGGCTTTTAGAACTGATGATGTCAGACCATTTTCCATACCAGAGACCTTGCTACAAGGAAAAACAATTTCTTTCTTGCTAAGGAACTTCCTTTGCTATGCCCTTTAATTAGGAACCATTGGTAGTAAATGAGCTCCATTTTCTCCTTGAAAAATCTCCAGATTTTATCATCTGTTCCTGGGATTACACTTGCAGCTTTGAAAATCACCTGCCTTCTGGCGCCCATCATTGCGCTGGGACCTTGGCGTGCCTGTGCAGCTCGGCTTGCTTCTCCTCTGGGCTGCCCGGTTGGCTTGTTGCCTATATTCACTCCATCTAACAGTTTATGACCTGGTCCCCTTGTAGCCTCCAATGATGACGTATGTTTTTCAAAGAACCATTCTGAACACATAAATATAAACATGTTTGATATATTTTATCCATCACAGCTGTCCTAACATGGCAGGTGGGAGCATTTATTGGTTCCTCCCTGCAGACTTACCTGCCCCCTATGAATATTCCTGCCCCAGCATAACGTACCTGCCCCCACGTAACTTACCTGTCCAGCACAGACATACCTGCCCTGGCACAACGTAACTGCCCTGGCATATCGGACCTGCCCCCCTACAGACTTAACGTGCCTTGCATAGATGTTCCTGCCCCAGCATGATGTACCTGTCCCAGCACAACACACCTGCGTCTACACAGACATACCTGTCCCCACACAGATGTACCTGTCCCAGTACAGATAGCTGCTCTCACACGTGTGTACCTGTCCCGGCACAGATGTACCTGCCCCAGCACAATGTTCCTGCCCCCACACAGGCATCACCCCAAAGGCTCAGGAACTGGGGGGGCCTTCTGGGGTCCACAGTCCTGGGTGAATAGATGAAGTGAGCGGGATGCAGAGCAGGTGTGTCCTGGACCCGCTTCCCCCTGGCGTGTCCAAGGACCTTCTCCAGGCCTCGGAAGTGCCTCCCTGACCAGCTGCTGCCCCTGCTGCCCAGGCTGGCCTGGCGTCTGTCCAGGTCCACTTCCCAGAGGCACACTGGTTGCTGTCCTTCAGCAGGGGCTGGGGCCAGGCAGGTGGTGGGTCCCTGCAGTGGCCTACCCCAGCCAGGGGGCAAGAAGTAGGACCTGGGCATGGCCTCGGCCTCCCCCTCGGCTGCTCTTCCCCGTGCCCACAGGCTGGTGCCCAGCAGGGCTTGGAAAACGGGTGGGGGGCGAGGAAAGGGAGCCGACAACCTGAAGTCTCAAGGCCAGGGCCAGCCTTGAGCCCTCTGACCCCGCAGCCGGGCCCAGTGCCGGTCCAGCTGTCCCACCCCCTGGAAGTGTGTGCCGGGGGCGCTTTCCTGCGGGGAGTCCGGGGCGGCAGGAACCGCGTCCGCTGCTCCCTTTGTCTGCGCGCAGCCAGTGAGTGTGGCAGAGACCACGGGACTTCCTGGACGCCTGGGAGGTGTTTTAATGAGCTCCTCAGGACCTCGGTGGCACGTTTTCTTGAGAAAACAGGAAGTCGGGTTAGCTGGAAGTAGACCCAACTGGAGACCCCGGGCCACGTGCCACAGAGCCCCCTGGCGTCTGCAGGCATGACGTAGCTCCCGACCCCGCACCCCGCGAGGGCTGGGGGACAGAGGGTGGGCTGGGCAGCTCGGGCCATCCTGCAGAAGCGCGGGCATGGAGGCATGGCCACCAGGGCAGAGTGGACGTGCTGGATAGGCCGAGCAGGTGGGCCGCCGCGGTCCCTGTCCTCAGGCCTCCCTGCCCGGCAGGAGGGTCCGGCCAGTGGACGCGAAGAGATAGATCACACGAGAGGGAGCCAGGGGTGGGGTCCTCAGGAAGGTGGCCTGAGCACCAGGCAGAGGCAGCAGGACTGTGTCCAGGTCCAGGACAAGCAGGTGCACAGGCCCAGGGGTCTGGCTCAGACTATCCCAGGACGCAGAAGACAGGTGCATGGGCAGGGATGTCAAGGCGGCCCTAGGACAGAGGTGGGGGACAAGCAGGGGCCTGGGACGGGGGTGGACAGGGGTAGGCCTGGGATTTGCTCTGGCTGCCTCAGGTGAGACAAATTTGGAGCCTTCTGACCCCACGTGGGAAAGCCAGGGAGACCTGGGGGCAGGGCCGCACCTGTCCAGGTGCGAGGCAACGCTGGCTTGCACAGAGCGTCACCATGGGGGGGTGAGGCTGCTGCTTAAAGGTGTGGCTGTGTCGTGCTGATGACCCCAGCGGGGCTGAAGGGCGGACATCCTGCTGGCCACCAGGTCTGGGCTGAGTGCTGGCAGCACTGGGGAGTGGGTGTGGGAGGACGCGGCGGTGGCTCTGCTTTGGCTGCTGGACTTCAGGTCCCTGGGTGGAGCCAAGGCGGGACCTTGGTCCCACAGGCAGCCTGAGCCCCAGGCCTGCTCCTGGAGGCTGGTTTGCTGGTCCACTCTCTTGCCCAGTGCACATGCCATCCACGTGGGTCAGCTGGCCTCCACGACGCAGAGCCACCAGCAGCTACAAGAGGTGGTCAGAAAGGGGGACAGATGGACAGGCAGACACACCAGAACCCAGGGAAGAGCAGGGACTGGTGGGGTTGGGAGGGGGAGCGTCCAGGTCAGACAGCCACATGGATGGGGGGTACAGCCCAGGTTGGGGGGTGACTTGGCACCCTGGGACAGCTTTGCTGCTTAGACCAAGCCTGGGCGCCCATACGCTCGGCCCAGCAGCTCCAGAACCAGCCCCAGCCAGGCTCAGGGCTGAGGCTGGCCACCACAGGCAGGGGCAGCCTCCCCAGGGCCAGGGCCCCAGGCAGCCACAGCGACCAGCACTGTCTATGGACCGGAACGTTCTTCCCAGGCCAGGCCTCAGGCCACGTTCCCACCACCCCTGTGGCCCCTGGGCCGCCAGCTTCCAGGGGAGCCCCAGGAACTCAGTCTGGAAGCCCCGGGAACAGCTGCCCCCCCCTCCCCGCGCCTGGGCAGGGAGACCCTGTTCCCAGGGCCCCCACCCTCCGCAGGTGGGGAAGCAAGGAGAGGGCTCCTTGTGGGGTTTGGGTGGACCTTGGGGTACTGACCACTCGCCAGCAGAGAGTGGGCACTCAGGATGAGGGAAGAGGGGCTGCAGCCCCCAGCCTGGCCCTCCTGGCAGGCCTAAGGGCCCCCAGGCTCTGCGGGCTCCGGGGGGACAGGCTGGACAAGGTCCCACCCGGGAGGCTTCCTGGGCCCCGGACGCTGGCTCAGAACCTCCACTCTCCCGGGCCCAGGCCAAAGCGGGCCACCTCCCTGGAGGGTTCCCGCCCCTGAACAAGTTTCCATTTTCTTTCCCTTCCTCCGGCTATTTTGGTGCCTTTCCCGGAGGGAAAACCCGCTCAGCGAGTAGCGAGTTCCCAGGAGCGTGGCCAGAGGGGCTGCCCCTCTGCCAGAAGGGGGCAGAGCAGCCAGGGTAGGGGCCACGGCCACCACCTGCCCCAGCACGGTGGACCCCGACTCCGGGCGCACAGGCGAGCAGCGTGCCCGGCAGCTCCCGCCAAGGGTGACCCCGCCCTGAGTGCACCCTCAGTCCTGCGACGCCACGGCCTGGGCACGGGGCCGGTGGCAGCACTGTCCAGCAGCAGAGAGGACATTCCCAGTCCTGTCCGGCATGGGAAAATGTTTTATCAAAGAATTCGAGTTAAAAAAATCCAAACACGCACTCCTGACATGGCAAGGCATCTATTTTTGCTTTCCCTCCCGTTCCCTCGCCCCCCGCGCCGGCTGTGGGAGTCTGGGACAGTGACACCAGCCCTCGGAAGGGGGCATCGGTGAAGCCCCTGCGGACGTGCCCCAGTGGATTTTGGGGTCAAGGCCCAGTGACACGGCCGCCGAAAAGGGTCTCCAGGAGGGAGGGGCCACGGCGGGGGGGGTGGGGGGCTTGTCGTTAAGGGGGCATGCAGACTGGGTGGTGCCTGAAAGGCTGCATGGGCGGGGCCACGTCCATCGCAGGGGCCTGGGGGGCGGTCGGAGGGGAGGGCAGCTGCCCCCATCACCCACGCCCAAGACTTGGGGTCCTGCAGAGGCCCGTGGGAGCCCCAGAGCCCAGCCCGGAGGGCAGCAGGGCACCCAAGCTCGGCCCCCACTGTGGGACCTGGAGGCCCTCTTGTCCTTCGACCCCGCCCCTCGCGGCATTTGTCCCCCAGCCCCGTTCCCACACGTGGTGCCCCTCCCCCAGGTTCACAGGCACTAAGCCACGGGCCACACCCTGCAAGGAGAACCCCCAGCCCACTTCCTCTGAGCCGTGGGGCACGGGGGGCAGCAGCAGGAGCAGATCTGAGCCACCCCAGACGCCCCCACAGCCCCGCCTGCCCTCCCCTCCCCCTCCTTTCTTTCCCACCTCCCCTCCCCTTCCTAGTAGCCTTCCAGAAAGAGCCCTGGGTCTCAGCCAGCCCCTGCCTGGGGACCCCAAGCACTTGCGCAGACCCCACTACCTGACAGCCTCTTGGCTCTGGCACCAGTTTCAGCTTCGGCCGCTTCTGGAAGGACCTGGTGTTTGGGGTCCACGTGAGCAGGCTGTGTCCCCAAGCACAGCTGCCCTGTCCCCCTCCACTCCCCACGCTCTGCCCTGACTTGCCCCTCCCCATCGTGAGGCAGCTGTGCAGGGACCAGGCTGAGGGGATGGGCAGGGTCCCAAGGCCCCCCTGCTCCAAGCCCAGACTTATCGTGGGAGGTCCCGGGAAGCGGTGTGGGGGTAATGGCTGCGAAGTCCACTGCCACCCGGGAGACCATGTGTGACCTGGACAGGGGGCTCCTCTGGGGCTGGCCAGTGGGATGGGGTGTGGCACCCCGGGGGGCCACGTGAGCAGCCCCTGGAGCCAGCCCCATGCCCCAGTGGCCCCAGCGGCCCCAGCGGCCAGCTCCGTCCCCTGTGGTGTGTCTGTGTCTGCAGAGTGGGGAATGCTCAGAGAGCCGGGCAGGTGTGCCTGGGCCCAGTAGTCAGTTGCATTTCTCTCTGGACCTTGACCTGCTTGTGGCACTGTCAGCCGGTCCAGGGCCTGGAGCCCCTCTGCCTAGGGATTTGCCCCTCCGGGTCCCAAGGCAGGAAGTGAGCAACGCTGAGCGCCGTCCACTTGGAAGGGGTCAGCAAGCTCACAGCCCAAGTCATTCCAGTGGAAAAGGGAGCGTGGAGGAAAGGGGGAAAGTGCCACTCCCCGGCGCCCAGGAGCGTGGGCACACGGGAGTGTGCGTGAGTACAGACATGCAGACACATGCGGGTGCAGGGACACGCCCGGGGAGGGCAGGCAAGCAGCCACTGCCGACAACGCCGAGACAGGCAGCTGGCCTCGGGCACCAAGGCAGAGCTGGTGCTGGCTGCGCAGAGCGCGCCACGGGCCGCAGCCAACGAGATGGCGCTGGGCCTGCCCACCCGGGTCATGCGGGAGGTTGGACCAGGGAGAAGCCAGCCGCCCAGCCTGGGGACCCCCGACACTGTCCCCTCAGCCCTTATGGGTCACGGGGACGCCTTGGGCTCCAGGAGAAAAGCTGCTGGGAGTGTTTGGAACTGTGTGGAGAGGCGATCACAAAACAAAACGTAAGGCCTGGGACAGGCTGCAGCGTGGACGCCAGCGTCCTCCCCGGCCCTCTGCTTAGCACCCTCTGCTGGCTGGCTGCCCACCAGACCAGACAACGGCAGCAGAAGTTCCAGGGGCTGCTCTCCAAGGCCCCCCAGTCCTAGAACCATCCAGGACCACTGGGCCAAATGCCAGCTCCTGAGCCCACCACTGGCATGGTCCCCGCCCCCATTTGGTGCAGCCCTGCCTCCAGCCTGGGCCATGGGGCTCTGCCCAAGTGGGAGATAGCAGGCGGGAGCCCTGGCGTTTCTGGGACCCTGCCCAGGACGAGCCGCCTCCTGCAGGCCTGAGGCTTCATGGGGACAGACCGTCACTCCATGCTGGGCAGCGCCACAGACACAACTGGTCAGTCCTCCAGGGGTGGGCACAGGCGTTTCCCCAGAGCTGGGCTGGGGGCAGGGGGAGGTCATGCTGCAGAGCCGGAGCAGGGGGCAGTCCATCCCACATGAGGGGGCCCCAGGCGAGGACCCAAGGCTCAGAGCCATGTCATGGTGCACACCAGGGCCACACAGAACCAGGGGGCAGGCTCTACCCCAGGGGCAGCCAACTTGGGCCTGCTACTGTTTTTGTACTTAGCCGGGAGCTAAAATTTTGGTTTTTACATTTTCACATAGCTGGGGGAGAAACACAGAAAAATATTTCATGACGTGAAATATATACAAATTCAGATTTCAGTGTCCATAAGCAAAGCTCTCTCGGGACACAGCCGTGCCCATGAGCTCCCAGCTGCCCCGGCTGCCTTCGCTGAGACCCTGAGGCCACCCTGCCCTTATTAGGAGCTGACTACCCCCTCCACCCCATTCACCCACCCAGGACCCCTCATCCACCTGCTCAGCCCCACCCCAAGTGTCCCACCTGCTCTCCCGTCCCTGGGTCTTGCCTGGGGAGGGCTCTGGCTCCCTCACGGTGAGGCCTGTCACAGGACCTAAGCTGTGTCCAGGGCATCGACCACAGCCACCAGGCCTCCTGGAAGAGGGGCCCGCTGTCTCCAGCTCCAGCTCCAGCTCCCTTGGAACAGCTGTGCAGCCCACAGAGCAGAAGCAGGGCCTGCAGGCCGGAGGCTGCCAGCCCTCAGTGGGTGGTGGGCAGGTGGGCACAGGCACAGGGCCTGAGTGGAGTCCCAGGGTCACAAGGTCAGCCAGGTAGTAGCCATTCCCCATCCAGGTCCTGACTGTCCCAGGGGCCCTGCGGGTGGGCTGGCCAGGGCAGGTGATGTGGCCCACCCCCAGCCCTCACCTGTGTCCGTATTACCTGGAGTGGGGGTGGGGGAGCAGGTCCCGCCCCAGCCCTCTTCCCCCACCTCCCCTCCGTGCCGCCTTCTTCCAAAGAGTCCCAGAGTGTGCCAGGCTGCCTCCCACCCCCTCACATCTCCCCGGGGTGGGGGGGGGCTGTAGTGGGAGGAGCTCTGGTCAGCACTTTCCAGACCCCTGAGAATGCCTGAGGTTCGAGGAGCGCAGGGTGGGAAGGGGCAGTGCTAGCCCCTCCCACCCCACCTGGCCGTGCTGGTCCCTGTCTCCCGCAGCACCCAGGCTCTTGGAGTCTCGGTGCCACTTTCCGGAGGAGGGTCCACCTGGCCCCAGCTGTCACTTCCTCCAGGCAGGCCCCCTGCCCCACACCCGGGCTTTGAAACCCACTGCTTTGCCCTTTGTGGGAGTACTTTGGGATATCCCCTTGGGCTGGCAGCAGGGAAGGTCCCACACTCAAGCGCAGGCCTGACGCCGAGTGGGTGACCCAGCCCCGTCTGCAGGTCAGGCGGGGTCAGGCGGGGTCAGCGCCCAGGCCCCGGGGCTGAATTCGGGGCTGCTGCCCCGCTCTGGGCATCGCGGGACGCGCCATGTGTCCCGGACAGAGCACGTGGGCCTCGGCAGCCCCGGATCCCTGCGTGCGGGCCACCCCGTGGCGAGCCGGGGGGCCTCGGGCCCCGCCCCGGACCGCTGCCCCCTCCCACCGGCCCCGGGCGGAGTCTCCCGGCGCCCCCAGGCCCCCGAGCCCGCGCGGGAAGGCGGCCGTTGGCGTTTGAATCCCGCCGCCGCTGAGTGGCGCTTTCAAAGGCCGTTCCCAGGCGGCCCCGCCCGCCGCCGCCCCTCCTCCCGCTTTCCCACGCGGCCCGGCCGGCGGGTTCTCACGGCCGCGCGCCCCTCCCCCGTCTGGGAACGGCCCCGCGCCGCGCCCCGCACGCCTGCGCTGCCGGGGAGGGCGGGGGAGGGGCCCGCGGCGAGGGGGCGCGCGGGAGCCCAGTGGGGGAGGGGCAGCGTGTGCCCCAGCGGGAGCCCCCGGGCGGCCGGAGCCGTGTCCTCGCCTGGGGGTGTCGCCCTCCCCGAGAGGCCAGGGCTCCTTTTCTTACCCCGGGTTGCAGCTCCTCAGCCGGCTTAGCAGATGAACAGGACACGGGTCAGATAAATGACAAATGCATTTTCATGCAAAATGCTTTTTACACACGTGTACATTTAGTGTAAAATGTACCCCACACTTTATCTGAAATTCATGTTGAAGGGGCCCTGTTTT
This sequence comes from Cabassous unicinctus, assembly GCA_029593785.1. NCBI lineage: Eukaryota > Metazoa > Chordata > Mammalia > Cingulata > Chlamyphoridae > Cabassous > Cabassous unicinctus. The sequence goes on along the minus strand of JAQZBX010076584.1, from coordinate 5,978 downwards.
CTCAGCCAGCCCTAGGGGGCGAGTAGAGGGGGGCGTCCCGTGAGAAGGTGAGGGAGGACAGGGCCTCCTGTCCAGGGCCTGGGCATCCCCGACACCCACAGGCGCCTCGCCTACGCCAGCCTGGAGCCCGCTGAGGTGGGGTCACAGCTGGGCCTGGGGCTGGGGATGCCCATGCAGGAGGCAAAGGCTGGCAGGGCCGAGCGGGGGGCAGGGGTGGGGCTGAGGCCAGAGGGGGATGAGAAGGGGGCTTGCACCCCCATGGGCTGCCACACACTTGGACATGCTCACGGGGTCAAGGAACACATGAAGACACGTGCTGGTACCACTGCACGGAGTCCCCACATGCACACGCCCGACACGAAGCCACACGCACGCCCTAGCACGCTCGGTGAGTCCGATGCTCAGCAGCGCTGTTTTGCCCGCCTCCCTGGGTGTGCGAGAGCCGTGCCCTCCCACAGCTCACCGACACACACGGTGCTCCTCACACGCATGTACCCACGCTCCTAACGCCCTCCCACGTGCTGACAGCCGGGGCGTTTGTGTGGTGCTGAGCGGGCAGGGGTCTTGGCTGTCCCCCACCCCACCCCGGAGCTGCAGGCCCTGGGCCCATCCCCCACCGTCTTTGGAGACATTGTCCTGGCCTCACAAAGGGGACGAGGGGCTGTGGCCGGGCGGGGGAGGGACCCGTGGGAACTGCCCTCCCTGGGCCACAGGGGCAGGCCTGGCGCGGGAGCGAGGCCCCTGCCAAGGCTGGCGTCCGCGGCCCCCGGCGCCAGGCCGGAGAGCTCCCAGCTTGGGTGCTGGCGCAGCACCCACCAGCCGCAGCCTGGCCTGTGGGGCCGGAGCTCGGCTCGCAGGGACAGAAAAGCACCATTGTTGCCTGCGAAAGCTCCCCCTCCAGATGGCCACCCCACCCCCATCCCACCACTGCCCCGGGGCCTGGGGACCTGGTCACCCCGCGTGTGGCCAGACCGGACCCGGGGTCGACTGCACGGGCCCCCTCCCCACCCGGGCCACACCGAGCCCTGTGGAAATTAGGACCAAGACCGACAAGGGGCTAACACAGCACTACTAGGCAAATCGGGGCATCCCCTCAGGCCGGGGGGCCGGGGTGGGAAGCTGCACTTCTCTTGGCTGCCCTGCCCCGCTCCCAGGCCAGCCAGGGGACACTCCCACATGGTGGCATTTAGGGACAGACGGCCCAAGGCCCTGCAAGTGTTCCTGGGACAGCATTGAAGGCAGGGGTGTGGGGCCGTCCAGGCCTCGGAGGGGCTTCCTCTGAGACCCACGTGGTGTCCAGCAGACACCCCACCCGGGGTCTTTCATCCCAGCCCGTTGCCCTGCTGCAGGCACCATTGTCGGGGCAGCTTGGGGGCGAGGTGGGCAAGCCAGCAACGGAGGCCTCGGGGGGTCGGCAGGTGAGGCAGGGACCAAACAGGCAGTGAGCCCCTGGGGACGGCCTCCTGCAGCTGGACGCCAGCAAAAGGACCCCCATGCTCACCTCGGGGGGGCACGGGAAGCCCCGGGTGCCGAGCATGGGGGCGCACGGCCTTTCCTCTCCGACTCGTTGATGCTTTGCTGTTTCTCCACTTCCTCTGAATGAACAAGAACAGTTCCTACTCTAAATCCAAGCAGTCCCCGTGTTTGCAGACGTGCAGGCCGAGCCCCCGGGCCCAGGCCCACCCTTGCCGCCGGGCAGCATGAGCCCCCCGGGAGGGTGGGAACTTCCGTGCGGGGTGGGGGCCCTCCTTGGACCCCTTGGGGGTGTCACAGGCCCGGCCCTGGCTGAGAAGTGGGAGCCGCAAAGACGCCCCCCTTTCAGGGTGTGGGCGCAGAGCAGAAGCTCCTCAAGGACCCCAATTTTGCCAGGGAAGTGGCGCCGGGTGCCCTGGGCAGGCCGAGTGCCAGCAGACGCTCTAGGTCAGGGGCTGGGGGGGATTCCCGGGGTGGCCCAAGGGGAGCTGGCGGGGGCTGCAGGGGACGGGTGGCCCAGGAGGCCCTGGCTTTGGGGCAGAGCCTGCCTTGGGCTTCCAGCCTGAAGGAACCAGGCCTTGCCACCCTGCGCCCAGGACCCCAGATACCCCGTCATGCTCTGTCCTGGGCAGACATCAGGTACAGCGGACACCCCAGACTCCTCCTCTCCCACGTCCCTCACACTCGGAGAGGCCCGTGTATCCAGGCCGTGGAGGCACAAGGCTACCCACAGGCCCCAACAGGCCTAGGCCCCCTGGGCCTTGCACCCACAGCCCTGGGGGAGTGAAGAAGCAGGGCCCAGATGGCGGCTGCCCTTCTAGCCCTGCCCACCATGCTTTGTGCCCTGACTGGAGCCTGCCTAGGAAAGCCCCCTCCCCACTTCCTACACCTGTAGCACCTGTTGGTTGGTGTACAGACCTGTACAGGCACCCAGAGTACAGTACATAAGGAAACTGCACCCAGGGCAGGTGGGTAGGTAGGCACCCAGGCAGGTGGGCACACAGGCAGGTGGGCACCCAGGGAGGTGGGCACCCAGAGCAGAAGGGAATGCCAGCAGGCAATCCTGGAGACACTGGATAGGACAAACGCCATGAGCTGCCTCTGCTCAGCTCCGGGGACAAGGCTGGGAGCTCCTGGACAATCAGACTGAGAGTGCCCCTTGCAGCACGCACCCATCGTGGTGCTCAGAGCCCCCAGCTCCCTGGGATGAACTCCTCAAAGCCCTCTAGCCAACCCCCATCGTGGGCAGATGGACGGGCAGGTGACCCCAGTTGGGCCGCAGGGGCAGTGGCCGAAGCAGCTCCTCCTCGGGCCTGGAGGAGGAAGGGGGTCCAGAGGGCAGACCCTCAGATCGGGCCACCCCTGGCCAGGTGCCCTGCCCAGTGGCTAGGTGGGGGTGAGGCTGGCCCCAGGCCCTTCCGACGCCCAGGACGAGCCCCAGTCTGGTGACCTTGGCCCCCAGGAGCCAGCCTTGTGCCCACCGCCTACCGGCAGGCCCAGGTGGAAGTGCCGTGACTCGGGTCCATGCACCTGGGTGTTGTCCCTGGGCAGCCTCTGCGACCTCCCACGTGGGCTCCTGGGAGCCGGGAGCCTTCCCAGCCCCTCCTGCCTGGCTCACCTGGGCTCTCCATGCCCTCAGGGCCACCTTCCCACCCAGCGGGCTCTGGGGCAGAGGTTGGCCCTGCCCTCAGACTCCTAGATTGGGGGAGCAGAAGTTACTTCTGGCTCAAGGCCTAGTTTCTGGCCATGGACCCCCGTGGGCTGCCCCTGGTCCTACTGGCCTGAAACTAGGCAGCCCAGGGCTCGCAGGCCTCCCAGGGATTGAGGCCAGGCAGCATGGGACCCTGGTGAGGATGGCAAGTGACTGGGAGCCAAGTCTCAGCCCCTCGGAGCTCCCCATTCTTCAAAACCAATGACTTCCATCTTTTGGGGTACCCGGGACCCCAGAGTGCCCAGGATGGCCCCCCTGCAGACGCAGACACGCCGGCGGGGAGCAGGCATTGTGGGCAGGAGGCAGAACCGGCTTGCCCAGCCTGGGATGGGAGCGGGGCCTCCCCAGGGCCTGCTCTCCTTGGGGTGACAGCAGGGGCCCCTCCAGCGGGCAGACGGCCGTGGGAAAACTGGCACCGGTGGTTCCCGAGGGTGGGGCCAGGCCCCTGTGGGAGGGCACCTGCATTTGTCTGCCTGGCAGTGACTCAGCATGAGCCAGCCGGTGCCTGCCCAGGTCCCAGGAAGGCCGGCCAGCCGGTGGGCACGCCAAGGACTCCGGGGTCGGCGGACCCCACCCCACCCTCTGTCATGGCACTGTCCCTCCTACACCTGCTGGCTGCCTGGCCTTGGGACCTGGACAGGGAGTGGGCCTTCCCCAGATAGGCGCACCGGCAGCCCCGCTCTCCCTGCACCCCTGCCCTGGGACCCTGGAAGCAAGTCCCAAGTTGCCTCCTCATGCTAGAGTGGGCGGGCAGGGAGCGCTTCTGGGCAGGGGCTCCCCTGTGGGAGAGCCTGGGTCAGAGCAGAGGGAGGGTCCAGCCCAGGGGCATCCTCACGCAGCGGTGGCCCTGCTCCCCGACTGTGACGCAACCTCCCGGTGTCGAAAGGCCCGTGGGAAACGGTGGGGGGGCGGCCACGCCTTTGACAGGGGCATGCCAGAGGCCCCGTTCTTGGGGCTGCAGGGCGCGTCATCCCGGGGCGCCTGCCTGGCTCACTCGGAGCCCCGGGGTGGGGAGGGGCCCTGCTCGAGAAACCCCTGGCTGCCACCCCCAAGGCAGCCTGTGAGAACTGGGCCTCTGAGGGACCCGGCTGCCCCAGGCTCCCACAGGGCTCTCACCACCACGCCCCCTGAATCCTGGGGTTCAGAAGCATCCAGCACAGAGCCCTGGGGTAGCCACCCCAGCCCCACCCCATCGGGGAGGTCAGCAGAGCTCTGCCAAGTCCCTTGTGGGCAGGCAGAGGGCTCTGGACACAGCCCTCTCAGAAGCCTGGCCAGGGCCCTGGGTAGGAGAGTGACAGTTTCACTCCTGACACTTCGTGGGCTGGGGGGGTGCAGGGGGGCCAGGTGGGACAGGTCCGCATCAGCGAGGTGAGAAAGGCAGGTGCTCACTTCAGGGCGGGCAGAAGTCGGGGCAGCTGGGTGGCCGTGCACCCTGGCCCTTGCCAGCTGGGCACCATGTCCCACGCTAGGCCACTGCCTGGCCAGTTCCTCTAGGAATCAAGGCTGGAGGTCCCTCGGCCTGGCACTGTCCACAAGGGCACTCGGGGTGGGAGCCAAGAGCCCCAAGGGCCAAGAGGAGCCCACACTCAGAGGGCAGGGAAGGGAGCGCAGCCCCGGCCTTCCAGGCCTGCAACCAGGACTGGTACCTGAAGATCTCCAAGGACATGAAGGCGCACCTGTGCAGCTCAGCACATCCGCAAACACATGCACACCTGTACATGCATGCATACCTTCACAACTACACATACACACACACCTGTGCACACACCTTCACACACACACCTGTGCATGGACACACACCTGTGCATACACGCACACCTGCATATGCATACCTGCGCATGCACGCACCTGCACGCCCACACATGTGCACACCTGCACACCTGCACGCACACATGCATGCACACACCTGCACACACGCACATGCACACCTGCGCATACATGCACACACGTGCACACCTGCACACACACCTGCATGCGTGCACACCGGCATGCCTGCACATACTGGTACATGCACACCTGCGCACATCCACACTTGCACGCACACACACCTGTGATGTATGCACACCTGCACGCCGAAAAGAGGCAAGCCCCACCCCCTGGGTCCCACGCCATGGGTTGCCCCTCTGGCTGGCAGCCTGTCGGTCCCACGCCACCATGCCAGCTCCAGGCCACCGCGCCAGCTCTGCCTCCCTGGGAAGGCTCTGGGCCAGGGCCTGGGCCCCACAGGGGCAGGGGCAGCGCCCAGCTTTCCACAGGCAACCCTGACACTCTCGGGGCCCAGGCGGGGAGGGGCAGTGCGTGCTGTGCTGGTGGGGCAGGGGGTGGTCTCAACTCAGAGCCTTCTGTACAGAAAGATCTGTCCAGCACAGCCCCGACAGCAGCTGGGGGCTGCTTTCCCGCCTGCAGGCCGTTGCTGCCCATGGCCTGGCCCGCCCCATGCTCACCTCTGGGGCCCCCGAAGCCACCTCCCCAGCATGTCCCTGGGGCATCCCCGGGCTTCCCTGGTGCCGGTGCTTGTGAATCCAGCCCCTTGGCCGTGGGTTTATCTGCCCGTGGCCACAGAGGCCCGCTCCCCCTCCCCCCCACCCCCGCACTGCTGCTCAGGCCCCAGGGCCCTTACCAGCCCTCACACCCAGAGCACATTTCCAGGGATCTCAGCCCCAAGAACTCTCCAAGGTATGAGTGCCCAGGAGCTTCACAGCCCTCCCGCCTTCCACCCCCTCCCCTGCTGGGAAGGAGGGGCCAGGCCCCCTGTGACCTCAGTGATGCTCTCAGGGTCATCATCCTGGGCCTG